>JANHZU010007364.1:10479-21825 GCA_032468055.1 Acrochordus granulatus | reverse complement strand
GCCATTTCCAAGGGAAATTAAAAAAAAGGTGGATGAACACAAATGTCCATTTGAAGGTTCTGAACTTTTCCTTGGGCAATTAAGCTAACTTTCCTTTGGCTTCTAGAGTTCACCTGCCAGAGATTGTTATTTTACAGACTTCTTGTGCAGATTCTCTGTATGGTCACCCCAGGTCCTCCCTTTATCCAAAGAGGAATGACAAGGTACTGATCTGTTCGCCACCTCCTTTTTCCATCACATTCATCAGCTCCGCTAAAAGCGGAAGCAATGATAGCAATCTATCATTGCTTCCCCAGAACTTGAAGACTTCAAACTTCTCTTCACTAGCAGACTCCTAGTCAAACAACGACTCTATTATTCTATTCACTAAAAATGAATATAAATTAAATTTGGATATGGAAATATATAGAGAGAAAATAACTGCATGTGTTTTCAGAGTAAAATGATTTATTGTGAATATTTATCATTATTCCTGTATTGAATTAAAACTTGAAATCTTTATTCTGATGCAGTTATCTCCAAATCTCCATGTTTGTTCCAGAGTAAATATATTGATGAATATTGTTTCAGGCAGAATATTGCATATATCAGATGAAACTCAGCAAACAAATTTCTATTGAATGTGCCTTTTCTTCTAGGTGAGTTTCTCTAAGAAGAACTGTCTGGGAGCAAATCCAAAGCATATTCTAATTTCATGATTTACACTGCTAACATTGTGCTGCTATCCTGTATTATTCTTATAACCATTGAAAAGCTGTGAAACCCACCATATCTAACAAATGATTCTTGCAATAGGCCAAAATGCCAAGAGTTGTTCATGTGATCTGTTCCTGCAACCAATACATGACATGTGTAAATTTATATGCAGAAGCATCATGAATTTCTCTTATATCTCAGTCTCACTCTCTGAGTTGTAAAATAATTCATAATATCTTCAGTTTAGCATGTGAAAAGATGGAATATATGTGAATTTATTTATGATGTGAATTGATACTGGCAACTTAATGCACTTCTTTGCTCTCTATTCCATTGCAGAAATAATGCTTTAAGATATAGTATTTATTTTATTCATTCATTCCTTTATTACTTTATAACTAACTTAAGATGACAAAGATACATTCTTCCTCCTATTTTCCCCAAAATAACAACTCTGTGAAATGGGTTGGTCTCAAAGAGACTGAATGGCCCCAAGTCACCCAGCTAGCTTTCATACCTCTCTTGGTTTCTAGGACAGCATCTCAAATACTACAAACTAGTGGACAAGTCTTCCACATTTTTCATGCCTGGTTCTTTATTATATTTTTCAATTTGTCTATGGTATAGATAAAATATGTGCCTCTTCATGTTCATTGTCTTAAACTTAATGTTATATGGATTTTATGTGGTTGTTCTCAATTGAATTGAGACCTATGTTGTAACTACATTATAAAAAGAAAAGCATTGATGGTAAGAGCTTTCAGTAACTGAGTTGTTTTGTGTATTTACCATGATGGCCAGGATTTCATTTCATACATGATATAAAAGTTGTGTTATGAAAAGCAAAACTACAAGACAATGGTTGTTGTATACTAATTAATGGAGATTTTGTATTTTGCTGTAGTGACTATATACCTTAAGTTATTTTGAATTGGTTATAATAAAAACGTGATTTTACATACCTACTATTGCTTATTAAGTATTCTGGCTGCAAATTAATATTCTGTATAAATTAATATCAACCAACCACTTATTTGAAAATAAATGTGCCCAAGTGCCCTTTAAAGCATTTGATCAACACTGCAAGAACAGAAGGTAACTCTGATCTAAAATCTCTTTTTCAATTTCCTAAAAGTTTTCTGAAGAAAAAGTATAGTTCACATATATTCTTTAACCAAGTTTTAATTGGCAGGAATATTTTACTGCAACAATGAGATTATTTCCAAAATGTTCTTAGATTTAAAAAATATAACTTTATTTTTTTAAAAAAAGCTGCAGGGGAAATTATCCATATACGATTACTTGATTGCAGCTATGTTTTGATATGGCAAGTAGACATTATTTAGATGGCATATTATAACAAGCATAAAATGTATATTTAAAAAATTAAGTAAGAGCCATTGATATGTGGTTTCTTAAAGCTGCAATATCCATGGAAGGTATCTCCATGATATAATGTAAGATAGGGTTTTATTCCCTGTTTATCATAAATTTTGAATTTATCAAATTTCACTTTTTAGCCAAGATTCCAGGGATAGCAGATCAAAGTCATCATCATCACCATCACCATCACCATCACCATCACCATCACCATCACCTTATTTTATTTGCCCTCCCCTCACATACACAAAATTAATAACTAATGTGATGCCATCTGACATAGCTAGATCATGATTCATCAGTTTAAAACAGCACGTCATTGCCTAAATTACAAAAAAAAGATTTGCTATGCTTTCTAGTTCATATCTCACACAACTTTGTATTAAAGACTGAAACATCTTGATTGTAATACTTGGAAGGAAAAAAAATGGGTCAACCTACATAAAAGGATGCCACAGTGTAAGTTCGAGTCATGCATGGAAATGTAACCATATCAATATCAATTGTTGGTTTGAATATGGGCAACCCATAAAATGGATTTGGGGGGATTGGATTTAATAAAGATTTTTAAAGTAGGAGGATCCAATAAAAAAATTAAACACCCAAATGTACTTTATGAATATTGTGAATTAATGAGTGCTGATAACACAGAAGATAGAAAGAGATATCTATAAGCAAATCCTGCCCTTCATAGCTTGCAAAACTCCTGTTCAAGTTGCAGTTTTAATTGTCCACTTATTTGCATGTATTCTGAGTTGTCAGTTACATGTAACTCTGATCTTTTAAGTATTAACTGTTGCTTTTCAACAGTTCACTGACTATTGAAAGATATAGTCAAATAACTGGCTTATTTGGAATTATTATTACAATGGAAGTCTAATAACTGGCTTCTGGGTCCAAGGATGGATTAGAATCTTGATTCCTCTGCTCTTTGTTCAATACCTTAAACATTACATCACTTAGCTTGAAAAGTAGAATTGTATGCAAAATCTTTTGAATGGTAAAATGATCAACATGTTTTGAACGATTTACTTCAAAGCCACAATCGGGATTCTAAGATCAAAAAATTTCAGCCTCAAAATGCTTTGCACATGTACTTATTGTGTTATGTTGTCCTTTAATCTTTAATCTTCTTTTGTGAAGGAATACTGAATAGGATATATTTTTATTTGTTTATCAAATTTATGTAGCGACTCATCTCACCAAAAGCAGCTCTGGGTGGTGCATAAATATATAAATATAATTTCCTTGTTGTTTAACATTCTCCTATATCTCAGATTGAAAGCAAATGACAAATGATTATTTATACTGGAGCAGGGGTATCTGAAGGAGTTCCAAAAAATTAAGATTATAGCCACAATTCTGTGATTGAAGCCTTGCCCTCTTTTACATGTATCATGACAGGTGGAGCTTGGATCACACAGTTATGCCTGTCATCTTTTTTATACAACCACCACCCAAGCAGATATCCTTGTACTAGAGTCTGAATTCCTTCCATCCTATGTTTTGGGAAGATAGTTTGCTGAAAAGTGAGATACCATGTTTATGGAAATTCTGAGAGTTATAGTATTCTGAGGCAATAGTTTAGAAATGGCTATTCTAACTTAAAACATATCATAAGGTTTCCATGATTGCCAATCATATGATAAATACAGTTTCATGATGCCTACCTAAAAGGGGTTTACTCTATATTCCAGTCTTTTGCATGTAAATAGTTAGTTAGTTACATTAAGCTTAGTTATGGAGCTCAAAATTGTTTGCTAGCAACAAAAAATGAAAGACCCATGGTAAAAATGGCTATGTGCCAGCAGTTATAAGACATTTTCAGTTTACATTTCACTAGTCTACTACACAGTAATTTTTTGACTAAGAAGGGAAACGAAAATATTGAAGTACCTTAGCTATGAATACTTTAAAATGGGTAAAGTTCTTATTTCCTTCAGCCATCATTGTTAGACAACATAGATGTTTTTTTCTGAATACAGTAGTTCAACTACTACAAGCACCTACATATATTGTATGACATTCTTACATATTCAGTAGCTGAACTTATGCAAATAAATAAAATTCAGATGAAGAATTTTTGCTCTTAGAAAATTGAAAGAATTACATTTGGTCATCTAGTTTTAGAAACAATAAGGATGAGTCACATCAGAAACAGCCCTTTGAGTGATTTACTCTTATTCAGATGCAGAGCTTTCAGAAAGAATTAAATCAGCAACATCTGATAGTCACATCTGCCTCCAGGGCAGACAGCCTGTTCAGGTGGGCACATGTATTATTCCCTTCTTTCAGAGATGTTGAAATCTGTATATATTGGTGCATTTGCTCTCAAACTTCTTTTGGCTAAATTAAGAAGTTTTAGGAAAGAGTCAAGAGGTTGTTCCCATCTGTGCTGAGCTGTATGGTTTTTGGTCTCTTCTGGCTAAACTTAGCACATTCACATCTAGCAGTTGGCAGTTAACAATACTTGCTTGAATTTCTAAAAACCTGCAGGGATTTAGTTCAACTTTAACAAACCAAAGGGCTATTGACTATATTGACTGATTGTTGATTGATTGAACTGAACCAACCATTCTCCAGAAATCTCATAGTAGGGCAGGATAGTGTCAGCATAATTTCCTGGGCTAAGTAAATGGAATGGAATATTTGTACTTGAGGAAATAATCCCTGAGATATCTGGAAAGCAAATTACAAAGCACTTAATACCTTAAATTCAGAATGCTTAATTGTATCCAGAAGCCTATAAATGCAATGTATTGTCCACAGGATTTATATTACATAGCAGTGGGAGTTTGTATTTGCTGGTAGGTAGGTTTCTGCATTTTATATTAATTGAAGTTTCTGAGTCACCTTTAGAAAACAGCGTCATGTAAAATGCATTTCAATCATCTAATTTTAAGGTGATGCAGGCAGGAGTTCTCGAATTTGAAGGAAAATTGCTGGTTCTTTAAAGAGGACACCTAATTTTCCACCCTTCCAACTGAAATTACAGGGGAATATTTTAAATATTTGCTACAGTTAGAAAATGGCTTTTGGGACAGTTTCAGCAATCAAAATTATTCCTTCTCACTTTCAGTATGTGATCATTTATTATCTGTACTAACCTGCATCTTTATAAATGGTTCAGAAGCTATTCAATGTAACTTTCTCTTGACAGACTGATATTATTGGAAATGAAAGGATAAAAACCAAAAGAAAGCTCTCAGTTGCGGGTAAACCTTTCTGATATGCATTCTGTCACATTTTCAACAACTTTACAAACTGCATCTGAGAATGTGTTAAAATCAAGGACTTCGCTGTTCAATTGTCTCTTTATCTGATTTGAAAGGGATGGAAATCGGAATGAAGAAAGATCAAGATGATTGGATGAATGTAAACAGTGGTGTTGGTGGCCATAGCAATTGGCTTTAAAGGGGAATTGAACAAATTCATTGGAGATGTGGCTGCATAATTAGTGTGGATAATTATATATTTCCAGAATCAGAGATAGAATTCCTTTTATTACTGGTAGTTGGGAAACAACAGTGACTGAGGTTTATTGCCTTGACATTATGCTTCTAGACTGTTCTTAAGCATCTATTTATTCAGTCTGGAATTTATATTAGATTATCCTAGCAGGGTTCACTCTCAAATACTTACACTATTCCACTCAGCATAAGAACTCTTGAAATCAGTGCATACTGGTAGCAATTACTCTATTTGTTGGTAACTCTGTACCTGAGTTTTGCAGGGAGAAAATCTTGGATATCTTTCCACTAGTTCTCCTTCAGTTTGATAAAGCAGAATTTGTTTTAAAAAGGGAAGGCAATTTTGGTGAAATTATAGGTGAAAGGTGGTTTTCTTGTAGTTAATTAAAAGCTAGCCAAAGCTAAGTGTGAATGTCTTTCAGTATTATACAATCATAAAGACCAGCCATCCGCATCCTCCTTGCCTTCTATTAGTCCATGAAATCATAAAAGAAGCTATCATTTTGCAATCTGGATTTTTCAGGCACGAAAGCATAGACCTCAATAATTTCTCTGCTTCCTAAGCCAATTTAAAATGGCTGCTGAAGTACTTATGTGGGCGTGCAGAAATTTTCCAAACCCTATGTGAAGTTTATTTGGAAGCAAATTTAAGGTGAGCTGCTTCTGAAACAGAAATATCTGAGAGGATGTATAGAGACAAGGGAATTCTAAAGTCTACGTTAAATGAAAATTTAAGCACTGATGAGAGTTTCAGAATAAATTAAATAATCACAACTCTCTCTGCAGCCATGCTGTCAAAGTTATTATGTATGGTGGAATAGACATGAGAAATTTAATATTTTTACTATATTCCAGACAGAACAGCTGTTTTTTTACTTGCTTTACAATACTATAACATTGTTCTTCATTTGGCCTGGAGTAAATGCAGATATCATGTAGTAGCCAGCTTGTTATTTCCTAATTAAGTTTAGTAAAACCTATTTTTATGTTGAAAACAAATCTTATACCATGCCTGATAATAAAAAGTCATAGCATACATCTTGGACAACAGCCATGCAGAGTAACAGTTATGACTCATATATTTTATGGCATATTTTGAAGGGGAGGGAGGGAGAGAGGGAGGTAGGGAAGGTAGGAAGGAAGGAAGGAAGGAAGGAAGGAAGGAAGGAAGGAAGGAAGAAAGGAAGGAAGCAAGCAAGCAAGCAAGCAAGCAAGCAAGCAAGCAAGGAAAGAAGGAAGGAAGGAAGGAAGCAAGCAAGGAAGGAAGGAAGGAAGGAAGGAAGGAAGGAAGGACCTAACATGGATTTTCCCCTAATGAATAAAATTCTTCTCCGTGCTTTTTATAAGTATTCATGCTTTGCTGAAAAGAATTCTTTCTTGTTAGTCCAACTAATTGAGTTCTGATTTATTTTATCTCATGAATATCTTTTCGCCTTCTCAACTGAGTTCTTCTCAATGTGACCTTGAAAGAATCTTCATGCTTGATCAGTCCACAAAATCTCCACAAATTATCCACAACAATTGCCAATTAGGAATAGGTGCTGCAGTGGTTTTGATGTGGGCTTCTGTACACCAACTCTTCAAATGAGCCTCCCCAAATGCATTTATTTTTTTCCCCATAGAACAGCCATTACATACTAACATGCTCTAAAAGACTAAGCTGAGGTGACAGGATAGTGAGGAGGTGGTGACATATTGGAAGACATATTCTCTTGTACATGCCAGAATAAATTAAGCAGCCATTCCAGTTTCAATATACAAACAAACAAAACAAACACTACTAATTAGTATTTCATGTTTGATATATAATCAACAAATAAATTAATTTCAAACAAAAATATATTTTGCTTTAATTAATACTGTCAATTTTATAGCACTGCCATAGCCAAAATTCCATTTGAAATTGAAGACAAACATATATTTTCTTAAGAAAAAAAGAATATAGGTTTTATTCATAGAATATAACATTGTCTTTTATAATGATCTGTTTCTTCATTATAGAAAAACTATATCTATTTCTTCATTCATCATGCCCTATATAGGTTTGTGTATTCACACAATACAATATTTTTGATTCACATGTGTTTATATTTTTTCTAAAAGAGTGTTATTATTTTTTGGATAACAATACATATACCTGGAATAATCAATTAGACTTCATCACTATAACATTGCAACATATAGTAAGTAGTTTGACAACACTTAAGTTGCAGTATGGTATTAATTTTCATATGACTGAAAACTAGTATTTTAGCCATGTCATCTCATAAAAGGGAAAAGCAAAACTGCTATGGTAGCATTAATATTCATTATATGAAATTGGTAGCAATTATATATTAAGTGTTTGGTACAGAATACAATTGTACTCTAAAAATAGATTTATGCACAATTACATGATAAAATAAATCTCAATTACTTGCTAAGTAGTTCCATAAGTGAACATATGCATAGATACAATATGTTTGTCTCAGATCAATAAGATTCTTATATAATCACCTTAGTTCTGTATTCAATCAGACAATTATCTTGATGTAATGTCAAAGTATATAGTAGTCTTTTTCAGAACATCCAAGTCTTCTGACTCCATATTGTTGCCTTATTCAAATCTATTTTGGTCAAATGAGATTCATTGCAAAGCTTCTAAAAGCCGTAATGGACTGTATTTGATCAGAAATACCACTGAATAATGTTCCATGTCAACTAGACTGCCTAAACAAGTTTATAATTTTAATTATAACCAAATAATATAGTAAGCAGCTTTTGGTGGCACAAATAATAACAGCAATAAAAGATTGCTTTGTAAACTTTCTAACGTATAGCAAGAAAACAAGAATTTTGCCATTAAATTAAAATTGAATTCCCAGGACCCTGGAATAGATTACTTCACTAATGCTAATGTGGCAATTGTTTGGTATTATTTTCACTGAGCATCAGATACACTATATAAAGCAAAAGCAACAATTTAACAATAATATTTTGACAGATTAGTATTTGGCAATCCAGTAAGATTCACAATTTCATAGAAATGAATAAAAATTATTTGGCTTGTAATACTGAGGAGTCACACATCAGACTCAGCAAACCCTTTAGTAAATGTTATTTTCTCTCAAGCTTGGCCACCAGGTTTATGGAGAAAAACGCCAGCCATCTTGACCTTATCTTAGTGATGAATGTTGTTTCTTTCAAGGGTATTTTAGTTACCTTTTTGGACTTATCCATGCATTTTATTTGTTGCTTTTTCTTCTACTGCCTTCACATTTGCCAAACATAGTAGTTTTTCAAATTCACTATCCATTTGCATAACATATCAAAAAAATATAAGACTTTGCTTGTTGATTATCACATCAAAGAAGCAGTCATTCTTTATTTGGTTGAGAAAAAAAATCACTGATTCATCTTGAAGTCTCCCTTCAAATCCTTAATCTGATGATGTTGTTTCTTAATGTCCAACTTTAAACTAGACATTACCATGTTTAAACCATAATCTTAATGACCTCTGTTATCATAGAAATATTCCTATCCTCCTTGATTTTATCTATATTTGTCACTGCGTTCATTTCTAGAATTAATCTGCTCTTTACTCTTTTGACACATTTATCTTTTTTTGAGCCTAAAATGTACTGAATGTATATTTCTAGTTGGTGGGATGAGAAAAATAATATTTTCACTTGCAAGATAATTCCAAGATTAGAGATCCTAGTTTGCATACGTGGGTGATAGTTTTGGTTGAGCTTATGGCATACTGGCCATAAAGTGTCAAAACTGAGCAGTCCTATCCTTATAATTAGCATGGAATAATTCATATAGCAGAGGTATGGTTAAGTCTAGTAACCTAGTCTATATCTTCTCTAGTTACTAAAACATGTTATATGAAAACCTTGACTAAACAACCTGTGATATGGGACAATAAGAAGAATATTTGGGATGATGAGGACATTTAGAAGATTGTTGAATATAAAGTATAAACAATAAGTGGTAAAGAACATGAAAGGAAAAGGAGAAGAAATATTGATGTAACAGCCATTGTGGTATAGTTGTTAAGGAACTACTTAAAAGCAGAGAGATCCATTCTAGTCCTTCTTTGGGCCCGTCACTCCCTCTCATCGTAATCAACTTCAGTCTCTTGGATAAGCCAGTTGTTAAAACTTGTCAGAACATGCCTTAATAGTTTCACTATAAAAACTAGGTGAATGCAGTGCAAAAACAAATTCTGCAAAATTGTGGAACAAAAGTAAAAAAAAACAACCAAGTTATGTTGTTTATATGTGGCTCTAACAAAAAGAAAAGTATGTAATACATCCAAATGAAAGTGTATGAATTCATGGAGAGAAGTTTATGAATGCATACAAATAAGTTAAAATATTGGCCTGTAGTGATTCCAGCAGTTTCTCAGTAATATCAAGAATGGATATTGGGAAAACATTGTCATGGCAGAAAATGAAAGAAGAAAAATAATTTTAAGTGATTCACAATTAGGGGAGATAATTAATATTATTTAAATAAAAATTAATTTCAAAATCATTTGGAGAAATGAATTATAAAATAACAGAATGAAATTTAGCAGAAGTAAATCTAATTTTTTTTACTTTGGGATTGAAAAATTAGCAAGAAAAGAATACCTGTTTTGGTAATGATACTTATGAAAAAATAGCAGTATGATAATTGATTACAAAGATAATATAACAAAAAAATAAATAGTGTGATATAGCTGCAAAAATGTTAAATGCAATTTTAAGCTGCTTCTACAGAATTATATTTTCCAAATAATGGGAAGTAATTGTTCCATTTTATTTTGCTTTAACTGAATCCCATCCTTGAGAATTATGTCCAGTTCTAGGCATCATGTTTTAAGACTGACAGATTTTACTTTCTTGGCTCCAAGATCACTGCAGACAGTGACTGCAGCCGTGAAATTAAGAGACGCTTGCTCCTTGGGAGGAAAGCTATGGCAAATCAAGATAGCATATTAAAAAGCAGAGATAATACCTTACCAATAAAGGTCTGTATAGTTGAAGGGATGGTTTTCCTAATAGTAATGTATTATTTGTGAGAGTTAAACCATAAGGAAGCCTGATTCTGGAAAAGACTCTTGAGAGTTCCATGGAGCAGTCTGTCTTAAAGGAAATAACCCAATTATTCACTGGAAGGACAGATACTGAAGTTGAAGCTCAAATACTTCGGCCATCTAATGCGAAGAGAAGACTTATTGGAAATATTGTGATTCTGGGAAAGACTGAATGCAAAAGGAGAATGGGATGGCAGAGGATGAGGTGGTTAGACAGCATGATGGGTATGGATTCTGGGAGGCAGTGCAGGACAGGGAGGCCTGGTGTTCTGAAATCCATGGGGTTGCAAAGAGTCGGCCATGACTGAGCGACTGAACAACAACCACAAGGTATTAACCTTTCATCTTTCTTTGGGTAAAGTGAGAACTTGTTTGAAGATTTCTCAGGATCTTTTCTTCTCTGAGGAATTTGTTTTGTGCTTCAGTTTCCACAATTCCTCTTATTTCTTCCAATTGTTCCTGAGGTTCTCTTCACATAAATCAAAAACAATGAATATATTTCTTACATTGAACTTTCATTTTCACTGTATATTCCAACTCATATTTGCTGAACTTCTCCTCTGATTTTTTTAGTTTAATTCACCTGCTTTATATCAGTAATACATGTTGTTCAGTCGCGCAGTCGTGTCCGACTCTTCGCGACCCCATGGACTAAATCACGCCAGGCCCCCCTGTCTTGCACTGCCTCCCGGAGTCTTCCCAAGCTCACACCCATCACACTGACTATACTATCTA
>JANHZU010007364.1:0-10379 GCA_032468055.1 Acrochordus granulatus | reverse complement strand
CCAGTATGGTTGAACCTCTGGCAGAGCTCTCATCTTCTTCAGAGCACACAAGCCCCCCAACCACAGCAATGTGGTGCGTCACTGGGGGGATTTCTTATTACAAATTATTAGTTGTTCAAGAATTAAGTCAAAAAGCAATTGACAAAATGACAACCCTGACAGGTGTTACACAATAACTCATAATTAATCTATTTGTTGTTACTCTTGCTGCTGGTTGCAAATAAAAAATTGCAGTCCATTAAAGGTAAGATTTTATATCTACCCTTTCTCCTTTACATTTCTTTGCAAAATTGATCTGAACCATATCAAAAGCTTTTTCACCATCTAAAGATAGTAATGCACATGGAATTCCATCTATTTTCAAGTATATACAAAATACCTATTTATAAAAAATAAATTATCCTATGCTTATCTATTTTTAATAAATCCAGATAGATGAATTATGTACAACATCACTCTCTGCAACTGTCTACTCAACAAAACAGTTAATATCTTACTGTCTATATTAATTAATGAAACAGGTCTATAACTTATACACATTGTAGAATGTTTATCCAATTTTGAAATCAATGTTATAAAAGTCTCATAAAAACATAAAGACAGTTACCAGGTGTTAATAATATATTATAAATTCTAATAATATTGGTACCAACAAATCTATTAATTTACAGATTTATATGACTATCTAGAGTCATGTATTTGAGATGGGCAACCATATAAATTGATTAAATTAATAAATATTTGTACCTTGCAACAGGAAAGTCATTTGAGTTAGGAGCTTTTCCATTTTTCATCAATTGAATTGTCTAACATCTCTTAAAGCTTCAAATTGCTTCCAAAATACCCACGCTGAAATAATGGTTGAATATCAATCTCACACAAAAAATTATCAATTTGCTGCTGATGTACAAATGATATAATTAATTATAGAATTGAAAAATAATAGATATATTATCCTTGATTCTCAGCCCACCTTTTGTTAAAATTTCAGACATAATATTTTATGGGGTTCTTAGGGCTTTCTATGCTTGTAGATGTTTCCTTACCCAACTAGGAAACATCTTCAGTGCACTCTAGGGATCAGGAAGAGGAAGCACAGTATTGTACTGGTTTTCTTCTTTCTTAATTGGCCTTTAAAATTATTTGGAGTTTTCTGTAAATTTTCTGTGGACATTTATGTTGAGAAAAAGAATTTAAATAGAGATATTATGTTGCTTTAAAAATAGAAATAACTGTAATATTTAGCTCCTTAGCAAAAAATATCTTCTCATTTTGCTAAAGTATATTCTCTATTGTGTTCTTCATGAATTAATACTATTAAAGACTGCCTATACTTATTACTAAGGTAATATTCTGGACATGAGCTAGGCTAAAGATGTGCTTGTGATCTTAGTGACATTTTCACAGATCTCAATATGATAATTTATTGCTAATTTCACTATTCAGGGTAACTAAGTCTTTTCATGACTTCTCAGAATGTTAAAACCAGGTCAGTTTGGAAGATGCTCTGAAATGCTTCCAATAATTTTTTAAAAATTTATAAATACTTTTTCTTAATAGTTCAAATTTTTCTGCACCAGAATCACCAGAGGTATATACAATATATTATGATTCAACTACCTAAACAACATGAATTATGTTAGCTCCTATAGTAGAAAGAATAACTCTTAGTAGAAATCTCTATTCTTAGTTAACTCCAGCATTCTTGAAAATTCATATTAAAGATTTCTGGAAACACTCTTCCAGCCATAAGTAAGAATTCTTGTAATATTTCCTCTCAGAATACTTTCACCTATTGAAGAAGGAAAAATGTTACTATAAAGAATTAGAATCCAGTGATGGTGTATTCCTGAGAATTTAGAGGAAACATCCTGAAAAATATTCTTTGCCTGATGACAGTGGAAGATGCCAATAATCTTGGAATATTGTATTGTGATTCACTAGACTAATAAAAAGATTAAATCTTCATTCATTTGGATTCTAAGGCCAGCAAAGGTTGCTTTGGTACTGTAAAGAATCTTGGAGATGGTTTGAATGAAAATATGCAAAAATCGTTGTAGGCAAAGAGGGTAGAAACATTACTAGAAAAGAGGATAATATTTAGAAGAGACTCAAGCAAGCCTCTTCCATATAAGAGAGAGAAGTAAAGCATACACATGCAAGAGTCTATTGTTACAACCTATCTCAAAATGAAGTATAGTTCTCCTCTTCCTCTGAAATCAATTTCCAGATGTGGTCTACCCTGAAAGGCTAGCATGTATCTTTTATTTGAAAATGATCCTGCATAAATTATTCCAAACCAGAATAGATAAAGTCTACCTATCCCTTTGGAGAATAAGAAATTTTCCTTTAAATCAGGTCAAGGCATTCTTTTTCTCTAATTCAATTACTTTCTTTCACATAAACTCAAACCTACACTTCTGAGTTGTTATTTGTAATCCACCTTTAACAACAAATATATTAACGGGGCTGTCAGTATTTTATTTTGAACACTTTTATTAAGCTTCAAATCAAAAGGCCTGCAAAAGGATTTTCAACATATATTATGTTAACAGAAAAAGTAAGCTTTATTGTATCTGACATTTTTTTATGGAGATGTAAAATTTAGATTTTTTTAAGCCATCATTGTTTAGAAACAGAGGAGTTTAAATCAACATTACCACTGGCAGAATCTCACAAATAAATAGATAAGCCATACTGACTTTATTTTATATAGTTTCTCCAATGGGATAACATTACAAGACATAAGCAAGTGCAGGAGGTGAAGATCCCAGGGAAAAGTTGTCATACAATATTACTAGAACATTCTCTGTTATTAAATATGTAGTACAGAGTAGTGCATATCTTCTAAATTTTCAGATACTGAAAATAATTTTCCAGTTTCCTTATTTTTTTATGCTGAACAACTCCTTTAAATTTTGAAAAATATGCCGTGTTGTAAAATAGACAGTAGGATAAAATTTTGGGTAAATAAAATAATAAGGACATAAATATTGTATATATGCTAAATGTTTTTTTTATTGCAAAGATAGAGAAGAAATGGCCCTCCAGCTATTTTTGCACCACAAGTTCAAGCTTCCCCAGGCATCATGACCAATCATTAGGAATACAATATTTGAAGGGCTCCAGTTTCCTGATCTGAGTCTATAGGAGGTTTTTGGAGCAGTATCATTGATTTTAAGGATGAAATGATGTGTTGCCGAATTTTAATCGACTTTAGATGCAAAACCTATAGTTTGAGAAACAAACACACACATCTAGAAAAAGACATGGAAAAACTAGAGCAATTTTATCTTGTTAGGTCATTTTTCAAATATATATAAGCTAGCATGATGCCACTTCAAGACCTGCTGTGCTGTCTCGTCAGGCAGAGGGAAAGTGTTCCTGGGAGGGAAGAGCAAAGAATTCCAGGTGTACATGCCAAAATTGTACACTTCCAGCAGGATCACTCAATATACAGATCATCCCAGCTGCCTAGCTAAAGCAAGCAAGACCTATATAGTGATCGTAGGAAACACTGAAGGCAGATGTCAGTGACAATGATAAATGTATTTCATGATGTATAGCAAAAGATACTATATTTTCTGTATTTTACTAAGAAAATTGATAGTTTCATAGACAAGTTAAAGTGATTGACCTAGAGTTACATAATGTACCACTCAGATCAGATAGCACTCAACATATTACTAATGGTATTTATGATATGGCTAAATTAAATTCTGTGGGATGTATAATTGCTACCTCACAAGCAAATCCAAAGTTGCATAAACAGAATTAGAATAAGAGCATGGAATACAAAAAGCATGAGCACATGAAAGCTCAATACAGTAAAAATGAAATGAATCAACTACACATTAAATTATACTGATCTGCTGAATTTTTCTCAAGAAGAGTTTAATTTAGAAGAGAAAACTTGGAGATTGAAAGTTTTACATGTCATTGGTTTCCTTATGCTCAGCTAATGAAAATATTTAATTTGGGCAAGAAGAACTATGAATTTGAAAAGGATAAAACTGAATTTGATGTAGAGCTTTGAAAACAATTAGCATATTATTGCTAAGATATAAACCATTATTGAAAATGGAAACAGGACAAGCAAATTAAAAGTTTTATGATAAAATGAGCAAAAAAAATTGGACATAAGTTGAACCAATGTTTGATTTTGGAATTTGATGATTGAAATTATATGGAATTATGGAAATAATGTAGATAAATATTAATCTTAAAGTAAGTTTTGATATTTTTTTACTTACATTGATACCAAAGGAAATAAGAAGTCATTCTTTTTCTATTTTTCTTTCTTTCTTCGACTTTTTTCTCTCTTGAGATTTTTTTCTGTTTATCTTTAACTTTCTTTTTTTAAAAAAAATTGAAGTTATACAAATAAATCACTGGATTAATTAAAGTTCCATTCTACATGAAATTAGGAACCTATGTTCCTTAGAGACTCAATAATATTTATTACATGCACATATAAACTGTACATGAATGCATAAATAAGGATGATATGACATCATACAGAAAAAGAGGACTTCTTCTTTTAGTCACCTTTGTTAAATTTGTTAATCTACAGATAGATGATGTTCTAGATTGTCTAAGTCTTCTAATTTCACATTTGAGTGGCCTGTTTTAACTATTACAGCTACCAAGAAGTTATAATGACTTTTGTGCTATGAGTCTATACAAATTTGAAAAGTAGCAACAGCCATCAAAATGTTTCCTACTTGTACAATAACAGACCAGAAATGTGTCAGTCAGTTAGAACTTTGATATTGGCTCGTAACTGTGATGAAAGCAAAACTCAGTTCTTTTGCAGTGATTCTTATTGTTTGCGTGTTAGTTTCCTATTTGCAAAAACCCTTGCCACAGTCTGGTGTTACTACACTAAACAGAGAGTGCAGAGCAGTTCATTCTACAAGTGGATCTGATTCTCATTTGGAACACTATATGGGATAAACACTTTATATTTTCCAAATCAGTAAATCACAGTATTTGCCTAACCTGGGGAATTTTGTTGTGTTTTCTTGCCATGTTCTGCTGTGGATTGACTATTAACTCACTCATTTAATCAACCCCACACCCAAGCCTAACACATCAAATACATTTATAAGGCCTATGAGTCCTTTTATTTCATTTTTACAACTATAAAATATCTTTACCTCTTCACTTCCATCTTGGGAGCTATTGTAGTAAAATAACGTCCACATGAAAAACTGGCAAATTATTGCATTAGGAGGAGCACAAAAATCAAATTTTAAAAGAAGAAAATAAATAGGGAAGCTATTTGGTCTTTTAACAAATACAGTAATGCAATTTTATATATGAAATCTTTTTAGCCCACCTCACTAGTCTGTCGGGTTTTTTATTTTGTTTTAATGGGTTTATTTTATTTTTATTTTTAAGTGTTTTTAATGTATTGTTTTTCATGTTAGCTGCCAAGAGTCTCCGGATTTTGGTGGCATACACATTTAATAAATAAATAAATAAAGTGGGTCCCCCTCTTACCTTGCCACCCTTTCAGAATCACTTGTATCCATTTCCATTCATGAAATGGAATTCTTTTCCATTTTCATTCATTTCTTTTCCCTTAAAATACTTGCAACTTCTTTTTTCCTCTTCTTTTTGTCCCATCAGCATTTCACAGAATCTCTCTTATGAACAGTGCAAGGAAATACACCCGTAACATATAATGTACATCTATATTCCAGAGACATGCTGTTTCTATCACACACTCAGTCCTTTAGAAAATGAGTTAGTCATTCCTAAAAAATAGTTTGAAAATAACTGCCACTGAAAACTGGCTTTCTGAATTTTGCATGGTTTGCACTTTGCCCATGTGGAGATACTCAGTGAAACCTTGTTGCAAATGTAAAGAACTGCATTTGATGTGTGTGGAAGTATTTCACAAAAACACCCTGAGAAATGAGTGATCATCTCCTAGTGGTTTTCTGTGAAAGCGTTGTATTGTGTCCCCCCTTTTCTACCTCTTAATTGAACATCACAACCAAACAGACAAGGAAATAGCAGACCTTACAAAAACTGGAGGTGTGGGCTTTGAGCCTGGGAAAAGGTATGCCAAATACAAAGGGGAAAAAACCTCACTTATACTTCAAAGAATGAAGAATAAAAAATGGAAATATAACAGAACTCAGCCAGTAATAATAGCAATTTCCTGCTGATTTGCCCAAAGTATTTCCACCTACCTAGGACATATCAGTGAGTGTCTCCCTATCCGTAGACAACAGATCATCACCCCCCTGCCAAAGGCATCTTTCATGATGTTACAGATTGACTAGATGTATGATTTCCACAGGAACCAGACATGAGAAAACTTGTGCAAATAAAGGTCCCTTATGTGGTAGAAGGAGGGGCTGAGCCAGAAATGAAGAGGGGGATCAGTTTGGAATCTCTGTGCATGCACCAATGCCAGAGCTCTGACCCTTTGTGATGATCAGTAGTCATTTCTGTGGAGTGCAAGCGTGGGCTGGCACTTGGAGAAATTCTTGTGACCTTGAAGTTTCATTAAACCTTTAGATTAGAACTGAGCTGCCTTGGCCTGCTTCTTCCCACCTCACATTGTTTGCATCAAAGGGGAAATGAAATGGCTCAGAAAGAATGGGAACTTTCTTCTAACACAGTAATTTGGTGTTTTTCTTGCTGTTTCCTTGTTTTTCTAGTCAAGAAGTTGACCTACTATTAATTTCAAGAGGAAGCCATAATCTCCTCTTTTCCAGCATTTACTGTATGTAAAACAATAGTTAGGTTTGCAATCAAAAGCGTGGTTTAGTGATGGCTTTTCGGGAGTGTGTGGGGAGAGCAATAGAGGGGTATAAAATCATCCACAACATGGAAGAAGAAAAACAGTTTTCTCCTTTCTCACAGAGGCACTCAGGCTAAAGGCAGAAAAATTCACAATCCACCCCCTTATCAAATCCAATTCACTTACTTTTGGGATCAGCAGCGTAAGGTCTTCTTAGGCGCTGCACTGAGTGGCAGAAGCAGCTTCCCAAGGAAGCCTTAGAATTTCTATCTGCAGGAAGTGCTGAGGTCAAAAGCTTGGCCTTCTGTGGATAGAAGATATAGCTCAGCCACTGTGCATGTTCCTTCTCTGAGAACTCATGTAAGGTTCCATTCCCATGAGTCCAAACTATGGGATCATGTAATAAGCATTGAATGAGAGGAGGCATTATTGAGCTGTACCTAAAAGTGGACAAGGAGAAGATATTTTCCCTTCCCAAAACATAAGAGCCAGCAGTCACCCAATGAAATTGAACCTTCAAAGAATCTGGACTGCCAAAAGTAAACACTTATGTAACACAATGTGTTACTGAACTTTGAAACTCGCTGATACAAGAGGTGCTGCTTGTTACAGCTTGGTTGGCTTCACAAAGAGTGGACCCAACTCATGGAATTCATGGGGATCAATAGCTATTCACCATGATGGTCATGGATTGCTCCAAAGGCCACTTGACCGGTTAGTGGGCTTCCTTGTATATGTGGTGGATCACTGGGACTGGTGGACTAGATGGGGCAAGGGTCTGATCAGCAGGGCACTACTGATGTATTTACAACACACACAAGCTTTTCAGTAATGTTTCTCATTGTCTTCCTCATTGTAGAATGATACCTAAGAACTGTTCCTGTCATGGTATTTGCAATAACAAAGATCAATAAGGATTATGTCCTTCTCCCCAACTTCACACTCAGCTTCCGCATCTAGGACAATGGCCAGATGCTTGAGAGGATTTATTTGAACAGCTTCTTTCCATTCTCCAAATGAGGCTGAATGGCCCAAGTTATAAATATGATAGGCAGCACACTGTGGCTATGTCATTGGAGGTCTCAACTCAAATTCCTCAAGGCAGGTGGCCTTCATCTTCAGCATCTTCAAGGTTACTGCTGGCTGGGAGGAGGCGGATGAGGGTGCATAGGTGGAAGACAAGGCACAGTGCTAGTGTTGTGGTGCTTGGGGTGGCTGCTGCTGGATGTCATGGGCTAGGACGCAGATGCTGACTCTGACTTTGAAGAAGAGCTCCAGCAGAACCTCTGGAATGTCAGGAGACGCCAAGCCAAGAATCATATGAGGCTGATTGAAACCAGGCACCACCTGGACAGTGGGAGCAGTCAAATGAGGATGACATAAGACCTCTCAGCTCCCACCCCTGGTGAGTAGAACAAAGAGCAGAGCAGAGACATTCTATGAGGCTTTGTGCCAAGCAAGGGAGTAAATTTCTTGATTAGTGACAGGTAGTTGCAGCCTGGTTTCAGAGGAAGCCCTGACTCATGTTCCTTTGCTGGAAATAACCATCTGTTTTCTCTGGCTGTTGTGGGATGCTTGTGTCAATTCTACTCATGAATTGATCTCTGGACTTCCTGACAACCCTGATTCAACTCTTGGAACCCTGGACTGATTTGGACTATTCTTCTGCATACTTCTGTTAAAAACCTAATCATTCAGCAAGCATCTGTCAGAGGCTCTCTTTTCATTGGCAGGCTTTTACTGTTGTTATCTTTGTGACCTTGAATAAACTATGAACTACCATAACAACTTTGATTGAGCCTGTATTTGAAACCAGAATCTAAAAGCAGGATTTTGGGTGAGGGTGCACAGAGAATGAGGGAAGTGTGGGGAAAATGCAGGGGTTTTGGGATGGCTGCTTCTGGATGGGGAGGGTGCACAAGCATATGTGAGGGATTGGGAAAGGATGGCATGTTCACAACAAGGCTCATTGAGCATACTGGGGTGGGGGAGAGGTGCTCAAGCAACTTGTGAAGTTCCCTGCCAACTTTGCATTGACTCTGCTTGTGGGAAGGCAACAGGGAAGTGTCATGGTCCAGTAGAAAGAAGAGGACAACAGAAATCTTATGACATTATTTGCCTATAATTCACATTCAGGTGAATTATAGTTTGCTGCAGCCTATAGAAGAGACTGGATTACTTCTGTTCTCTTTGCTGGAAATGTTTAGCTGAAACGTCATCCCTATGCATGAATTTTACTCTTGAACATAGACCCTCAGACTGGCTGACAACCTTGACCCAGCTCTTGAACTTTGGACCAACTTTAGAGAACTGTTTTGCGCGCTTCCCTTTGAAAACCAAACTTTGCAGGCAAACCTTTGCTTTGTTTCATGCTCCTGGGTACATTGTTAACTCTATTACTTGAAAATAAACAGATATTCTCTCAAGAAACTCTTTGTGTGTGCAAGACTGAAGCCTGAAGAAGGACAGGAATGTTGGAAATCATGATCACATGACTGCAGGACACCGTGTCATGGTGAAGAGGCTTATGCAACTCAGTGAAGCTATGCAGTATGGTGTGTAGCACCACCCAAGATGGACAGGTCAGAGTGGAGAGTTTTGATAAAATGTGATCCACTGGAAAAGGAAATGGCTACTCACTCCAGTATTCTTGTCAGTTTATGTTCCAATCCCAAAGAAGGGAAGTGCCAAAGAATGTTCAAACTACTATACAAGTGTGTTCATTTTACAGGATAGCAAGGTTATGCTCAAAATACTACAAGCGAGGCTTCAGCTATATGTGAAATGAGAACTACCAGAAGTGCAAGATGGGTTCTGAAGAGGCCTGGCATGCTGTGGTCCATGGGGTCATGAAGAGTTGCACACAATATATCAACTGAACAACAATGAGTAACCAAAGCACTAAAGATCATAAATATAATCTTGTATGAATATGATAAATGTAACCTTGTATCAAAAATGAAAAATATAATCAACCAAGTATGAACACCAAAGTTGTGAAGGAAATCACACAGATTGACATGCTTGTAAACAGCAAAAGGAACTTTTTGTATCAATCTCTGAGCCTCTTTTTACTCCAAGCCTTGATTTGGACCTCTGTCCCAAGCATAAGTCCCTTCCTGTTTGCAAAAATAGACTGCTGAACCTGCCTTCCTTGTTCTGAGAGTGACTCAGTGACCCTTTTGTGCTGGGAAAGTATGGACCCAGCTCAGTTCTGGCCACCACAATGTCTCTCAGTGTTTCCTCAAGAGAGCCTCACCAGTACTTGCTGCTTGCTTAACATTGCAATAAGCCTTGATTATTTGCTTTGGGTCCTGCATTTCATTCCACAGAATTGAGGAGATTTGATGGATTTGTGGTTTTGATTAGAAAAAAAAACGGATCAGAGAAGAAAGTGACCTTTTTGTAGTCACAGAGTAAGGGATGACTTCAATATTTTATATATTACTTACAAGGAATTTGGAAACTTCTTGCTCTTTCCTATTACGTTTTCTTTCCACTGTATCTTCCTTCCCTCCTTCCTTCCTTCCCTCCTTCCCTCGTTCCTTCCTTCCTTCCTTCCTTCCTTCCTTCCTTCCTTCCTTCCTTCCTTCCTTCCTTCCTTCCCTCCTTCCTTCCT
>JANHZU010007363.1:3219-17523 GCA_032468055.1 Acrochordus granulatus | reverse complement strand
TTAGCCTTTTGTTGCTGTCCATGGGGTTTTCTTGGCAGGGATATTGGAGTGGGTTGCCATTTCCTTCTCCAGTGGAGTCTTGTAGCTCATTTTCCACTAGATGTCCAGGATCCCCAATAAGATCTAGCGCGGTCCTTGTTAACCCGGGTGACAACCGAGCCGGTATGGATTTCTGTAATTTACTTCTCATATTTTTTATAGGTGGGAGACACTGTTTGTGTAGCTCCTCTAATGAGATCTGTCCAGTATGGTTGAACCTCTGGCTGAGCTCTCATGTTCTTCAGGGCACAAAAGCCCCCTAACCACAGCAAGGTGATGCCTCAGTGGGGGAAATTTGATATTCGGTCTTACCAATTTCTCTTTCTATTATTTCCTCTGAGTTGCAATATCTATTAATATGTGAAAAGAACAAGGAAAAAAAGAATGTTTATATAATGCATGCAATTCTTTAAATATCTAAAAATATACAGTGAATATCTCGATACATTTTTTCATAACATGGTATTTGGCCCACTGAATTTGACTTACTGAAAAGCATTATTGTCCTTTTGAGATCACTTCTTGTCTTTACAAACTACACGACCTTGTATATTTTTCTTCCACAACTGAATAAAACAGGCATTAATTTTGTACATTTATTTGCTAAAAAGATTCATACCCATATGCTTAGATTTGCTTCCTTGAAATATAATTATTCCAGGTGCGTTTTGGTGTCCTAGCAACAAGAAATCAATCTGTATAAAACAGCAACTACTGTTCACATTACAATAGTTACAATCTCACTGAAATTAAGGAAGGCTGAATCTTAGAGCAGGTAAAATTGTGTGATAGTAGACAATGGTCATTAATGTTTTAAGCAAACAATTCAAACCATTTCCAACTGAACCTCACATATGGTGAACCTTGTTATTTTATTAATTAGTGTTCACATTTATTAATATTTATGACTCAGGTTTTGTCATGCAGCTTTCCTCAACCTGAACATATTCCAGATACATAGACATCTATACTGAGATTTTTCAGCTTGCATAAATTACTGATAGTTGAAGTCTAGATATTGGAGAGCAGCCAGGTTAGAGACAGTTGTGTTGTTATCTCTCTTGGAAATGTTTGAACTGGGAATTTAAACCCCATTTGTAGACTACTAAGTGACAGAAGGAAGGATATGGTATTATGTTTTAGTCAGCATGTACAATTAGCTTATTATTTAATACAAGTGATATATACTGGTAACATTAATCTTTAAACTTCTTAAATTAGTAAAGCACAAGTTTGTTTACTATGTAAAAATTCATTGAGACAAATAATCAAATCTATGTTGTTCATAATAATGGAATATTCTCTAAACTTGCTTAAATAATCATTTTTATTGCTAGCCCCTAGTTAAGCTTATTTAAACATTTCAAGAGCATGCTTCAATTTTCAACCGATATAAAAATCTAAGATAACATTGGAAAAATAGATGAAGTAGGCCATATAAAATTCTTACTCTATCTCAGATCTCTTAAAACCTGGACTTAGAAAATAAAATATGGAAACAGGATATATTAGATAAAAAACTGATAAACAAAAATCAGAGCATTATGACCTCATTCACATTTTTGATGCAAGTTACTGATTACCTCCAATACTTCATCATTAAAAGCTAGTGTTTTTCTTTATATCCCTTTTATTAGATATTGGTGGTTGTTTATTCATAAGTTAAAACAGAAAAATTAAATTTTGTCATTCTTCTCTTGGAGGATATTCATCTGAAGGAGAAGAAAAATAGATCAAGGCTAGAAGAAATTGGGCAGTACAAAAATTGAATAAAGCAACAAATAAATAGATTCCATGTATGAAGTAACTTAACCTGGAAGCAGACTTCCAGTATTAGTAATATTTCCATCCAAGGTGCTGCTAAAGGAATTTTAATAAAATCAAAGCAGAAATACAATTCTTTTTTATTGAAATTGTAACTTAATAGTTTGCTTTCTCGTGAATAAGAAATGATGATCAATTTTTTTTAGTCCTAGAGAATAAAGGCTTTTATAAGTTCTGTTTATGATGCGTATATATTAAATAGAATTAAATAGAAGCTTAAGGTATTCTATTAGCTATTGGTGCTTTAGAGGCATATCTTAAAAATTTGAATCTTCTTCTATTTTCTTGGCTTTATGAATCTTTACACCTTGTGCTTAGTATCTGTTGACTTGGTAAATCGAATTGCATTATTCTTCTGATTTATGTGACTCTAGACTAAGCTATATCTTGCTCTTAATAAGTATATTTATAGAAAAGAGCATAGATTGCTGCTAAGATGAAAGTGGATAGGAAAGAAACAGAAAAGAAAAGGAAGGAAGGACAGAAACAGAAGAGAATCCCTCCTGCTCATTTGGCTGTTACCACTGCTGTGTGCCATTGCTTGTTCAAAACTATGAATATTAAAAATCCAGCTTCCAATAAAAGAGTAATAATATATATATAGCATGTCAAATAAATATAATAAAAAGCAAAAGGAGATATACAAGATGGTGGGGGACCAAACAGAGGTGAGGCCCTCAATCTAGTATCCACCTCCCACATGGCCCAAGGCCCAATCCACATAGCCATGCTTTTAGGCCTTTCCAGAAAACCAAAAGGGTGAGGGCTGATCAGGTAGAATAATATTCCACAAGATGGGTGCTACATCAGAAAATGCCCTTCTTCTGGACCCCACCAGCCAAAATTTCCTGGCTGATGAGATCTGTAGCATGCTAGCATGGGTGGGGTGAGCTGAACCCATTGGGCAAACTGGTCCCTTAATTAACTTGAACCCATGCCATGAAGGGCTTTATAGTTTATGAACAACATAAATTGTGCCTGGAAGGAAAGTGGCAACCAATGCTATTCACACACAGCAGTATTACACAGGTTACCCTTGGGACCCCAAGAAATGTCCATGCAGCAGCACTCTGTACCAGTTGTAGCTTCTGGATGCTCTTCAAGGGTAGCCCCATGTAAAGCATATTGCAGTAGTCCAGATTGAGGTGACTAAGACATGAGTGAAAGAGCACAGGGTCTCCCAATCCAAGTACAGTAATTGGCACACAACATGAAGTTGTGCAAAGGCTCTCCTAGCCACAACTGCTATCTGCTCATCAAGAAGGAGTCATGGGTCTAAGAGAACCCCCAAAATCCACAATGTGTGTGTCAGTACCACCTTATCCAGAACTAAAGATGTTAAAACTTCAGAACTGGAAGTCCTGCATACCCAGAGCCACTCAGTGTTACCAGAATTCAGTCAGAGTCTATTGACCCCCATCCAGGCCCTCACAGCCTTCAGGCACTATGAAAGGGCAATCACAACAACATTTGGCTCTCCCAGGATGGAGATGTAAAGTTGTGCATCATCAGCATATTCATAGTGCCTCGTTCCATGGTGATGGATGATCTCAGCAGTTTCATGGAGATGTCAAAAAGGAGTGGAGAGAGTACCAGCCTTATGGCACACCACAAAGCAGTGGCCGTGGGCTGAATTTCAATACCGATTGAGACTGGCCATGAAGGAAGATGCTGAACCAGGTCAAGACTTTACCACCTAACCCCAGTTCTCATAGCCACCCAGAAGGATACCATGGTTGATAATATTGAAAGCCACAAAGCGACATGTTGGGAAGGTAGGAGACTGGATGAACATTGTCTCGACAGTTGGGATTGAGAGATATTTTTAAAGAAGGGGTCATACCAGAGTCTCTTTAAAGGGAAGTGAAGAATTGTCAATGCCAACATCCACCCGAAGTTTACCAACTGGAAGGGACAAGAATTCAACTGGCAGGAAATTGGCCTGACAGCATTGAGGACCCTGTCCATTTCCACAGGTCCAACAGGATCAAACCATTTCCAGATAACCAGATAAGACCTTAGCCAGGCATCTCTACTGGACCTGCCACACACACAGGTTCCAAATGGAAGTGGATCCAAGCAATTTTTTCTGTCAGGTATTGGACAAATTTCTCACCTGTAGATTGGTCCTCTGAGTCCGCCATCCAAAAAGGAACTGGGTAAACAGGGCTGTGGGCAATAGTCTGTGGACACAATAAGAATGGAGAAATAACCTTTCTTCACCATTCTTACCACTACAAAGTAGGCCTTAATGGTGGCTCTAACATATATTCAGTCAGATTTGCTTTCTTCCTCCAGCGGCGCACCAGGTATTTTTGGCCCTACTTTAAGGCCTTTAGATCCTAGTGAACCACACTAAACTCTTGCTATTAGTTTTCATATATATACTTTTTTCCTTCCAAAAGAACTTCAATGTTCTACAAAATCAATAAAAAGCATAATGTACTTTTAAAGAAGCGACAATTGAGTGCTTGCCTCGGCAGTGCATATAATAAAAATGGAATGATACAGAGAAGATTAGCAAAACAAGTGACAATAAAGCAGGCTAGAAGAACAATTAAAACCAATTTAAATGAACTAGTCAGTAAAATATCTGGAAGTAAACAAAAACATAACAGAAATTTTTAAGGGAATTATGCAAGTATAAGATACTTTAAAAAGTTGCAGGTGTGCTGACAGCAATGTGAATCTCTTTATTCACTTGTTTATGTTGTTGTTGTCACTAAGTTGTGTGTCTGACTCTTCACAACACCATGGACTGTAGCCCACCAAGCCTCCCTGTCTTCCACTATCTCCCATGTTTATGTTGTTGTACATTGATGTCAATGATGGCATCTAACCACCTCATCCTTTGCTGTCCTCTTCTCCTTTTTCCTTCAGTATTCCCCAGAATCATGGTCTTTTCCAATGAGTTCTCTTTTTGCATTAAAACTTTTTTTGCATTAAAGTATTTGAGGTTCAGTTTTAGTATCTGTCTTTCTAAAGATCAGTCGGGGTTGATTTCCTTTAGGACTGACTGGTTTGATCTCCTTGCAGTCCAAGGACAATTGGAAGGCAACAATTCTTCAGCATTCAGCCTTGCTTATGGCCCAGCTCTCACAGCCATAGTGAAAACTATGCTGGGTTGGTTTGGGGGAAACAAGGATTAACCCATGTGTAAAGAAGGATCAGCATCGAGTCATTGCACATGATCAGGTAAGGATGGATGTCCCCAGGAGGATTGTTAGATATAATTCAATAATTCATTTCCTACTTGGAAAACCATTGCTTTAACTATACAGACTTTTCTCAGCAAGGTGATGTCTCCACTTTTTAATATGCTGTCTATGTTTGCCATAGTTTTCCTCCCAAGGAGCAAGGGTCTTTTAATTTTGTGACTCCAGTCATTATCTTCAGTAAGCTTCAAGCCAAAGAAAATAACATCTGTCATCCTTCCATTTCAAGTTTCAAGCCAGCTTTTGCACTCTCCTCTTTCACCCTCATCAAGAAGCTCTTTAGTTCCTCTTCACTTTCTGCCATTAGAGTGATATTGTCTGCATATTTGAGGTTGATGATATTTGTCCTGGCAATCTTATTCTGGCTTGTAATTCATTCAGCTGTTGGGATGAAAAGAAATGAGAGAAATTCATTTCGAAATTCATTAGAATGTAGTTCTAATCTACTATTTTAGTGGTTCTATGTGATTACAAGAATTTCTCCTTCTGAGTGCCAAAGCTTTTAACCTTGAATTATATCTAACAATCCTCCTGGGGACATCCATCCTTCACCTGATCATGTGCAATGACTCGATGCTGATCCTTCTTTACACATGGGTTAATCTTTGTTTCCCCCACACCAACTCTGCATGTCATATGAAGTACTCCACATATGTTAAATAAGCAGGGTTACAATATACAGCCTTGTTTTACTCCTTTCACAATTTTAAACCACACAATTCTACCATGTCCTAATGTCTAATTATTGCTTCTTGACCTGTGCACAGGTTTCTCAAGAGACATGTAAGGTGATCTGGTACTCCCGTATCTTTAAAAATTGATTATAGTTTGTTGTAATCCATGCAATCAAAGGCTTTAGCATAGTCAATAAAGCAGATGTTTTTCTGGAACTCCCTTGCTTTCTCCATGATCCAATTAATATTAGCAATTTGATCTCTCATTCCTCTGCCTCTTTGAAACCCAGCTTGTACTTCTGGTAGTTCTTAATTCATATACTGCTGAAATCTAGTTTGTAGAATTTTAAGTATAACCTTGCTAGCATGTGAAATGAGCACAACTGTACAATAGTTTGAACATTCTTTGGTGTTGCCCTTCTTTGGGATTGGAATGTAAACTGACCTTTTTCAATTCTGTGGCAACTGTTGAGTTTTCCAAATTTGCTGCATATTGAGTGCAGCACTTTAACAGCAACATCTTTCAGGATTTTAAATAGTTCAGCTGGAATACTGTCACCTCCACCAATGTTGTTAGTAATGCTTCTTAAGGCCCACTTGATTTCACACTCCATGATGTGTGGCTCTAACTTCATTGATATCATCATGGTTATCAGGGACATTTAGATCTTTCTTGTACAGATCTTCTGTGTATTCTTGCCATCTCTTCTTAATCTCTTCTGCTTCTGTCAAGTCCCTCCCATTTTTTCCTTTATCATGCCTATTTTTGCACGAAACATTCTCTTGATCTCTCCAATTTTCTTGAAAAGCTCTCTAGTCTTTTCCAGTCTGATTTCTTCTATTTCTTTGTATTGTTTATTTCAGAAGGCCTTCTTATCTCTCCTTGCTCCTTTCAGCTTTGGCCCAGCTGCTTCACTCTTTCTGGAGTTACTTTTAATTGCTTTCTCTCTTCCCCAGTAGCATATTGGATACTTTCTGATATGGGGAACTCATCTTCCAGCATGGGGTTTACTTGTCAAGGATATTGGACTGGGATGCCATTTCCTTCTCTGGTAGTTCACATTTTGTCAGAACTCTCTGCTATGTCCTGTCCAGCTTGGGTAACACTGCATGATATAGTTTCACTTAGTTACATAGCTGTTTGCTATGACAAGACAGTGATCCATTCATTTATACTCCTACATGTTTATAGTCCTACATAAATTCATGCTAAAGCTGAATAAGAGAGCAAGTTCTTTCAGCCATTTCATAAACTTAGAAATACAGAAGCTTCCTGCCTTTCTAGCTGATTTTCAGAATAATTTTCAGTCAAGTTCTGTATAACACAAAAGAATTAGACCTTTTTGTTATTGCAACTGAAACATAATTTAACCAACTCTATTAAATGATGTTATATAAATATCTAGATAGGGTTATACAATAGACAGACAGATAGAAGGAACTGTAAAATCATATTAAATCTATTGTTGATACACCCAAACCTTTTGTTCTGCTAATTGTATTGTTGCTTACAACACTTAAGGCTAAATGAACAGAAGCTGATCCAAACTTTTGCAGGGAATGGAATTCAATATATCTTTCTCCAAATTTGCATGCATGCTTATGATTTATGTGCAGTTGTTTACAGATTAAAATAAGAAAAAAGTAAGTACAGTGGTGCCTCACAAGATGAGACTAATCTGTTCCGAAGAACGCTCTTAGCGCAGGATGCTCGTAAAGTGAAATGAGGTTTCCCATTGAAAGCAATAGAAAATTGGAAAATCTCTTCCAAGCCCCCAAAAATATTCACCAAAAAATCATTTTCAATGGAATTTGATGTAGAAATGATTGTCCCTAACATTTGAAACAAGTAACCATGATTAACACATAATATAAAGCAGAAATAGAGAAAACTAACCAGCACTTATGGATTTGCTTCGAGGCAGATTCTGGCCTCGGCTGCTGCTGGCTGGCTCAGAGGATCCACTGCCGTCACTTTAAAAAGGCCTTTTTCCCCTCAGCTTTTCTGGGCTTTGTGGGTGGTTTGGAAGCGCTTCTTGCCTCCGTACTATGAGGGGAGAAGTGATGAGGGGGGATTTCTGCTTTATTTGAGGCAAGGACAATTTCTGCTTTATTTTGTGTGTGTGTGCACGCACTTTGAGAATGCGAATTTCTAGTGAGAGAGAAGAGGAGGGGGAGGGGACTTCCTGGGGATTGAATTGGGAGTCTGAAGTCTCAGGAGCTCCATCTCTTGAATGCCTTTCACTTAATTTACACTGTTTACGCAGAGAGAGAGGAGAGCTCCGTTGTGAGATTCCCATGTGAGCTCATCGCACGGTGCTCATTGCGAACAGGAACGTCAACCTTCCACCATGCAGCAGTGTAGGCAGAACGCATGCATGCGCGCTGCTGCCCATATGGGAATGGAGTAAACTGTATGTGACAGAGTTGGCAGAACATGCGCACGCTTGCTGCATCGGCAGAACTCTCGTGTGGGGTTGCTCTCTGTGCAACAATGGAGTAAAGCACGAGGTAGAGTTGGTAGAACACGTGTACACGCTTGCCGTGTCAGCAGAACTCTCACACGGAGTTGCTGCCTGAACAGGGAATACAGAGTGTGGTTACTGATAATGCGCAAGTTATGGCACAAAGTTTCCTCGTCTCATGAGTCGCGGCTCGTCTAGCAGAATAAATTTGATTATTTTTTTTTGCTTGTCCTGCAAGTTTCACGTCTTGTGAGTTACTTGTCTTGTGACAAGTAATTTTTTTATACAGTAGCACTGTATAAAAAAATATTTTGAATGTTAAAAGTGCCTTTTACTGCCAAGATCTTGTCATTAAAAATGACCTAGTTTATTTTATGGAAATCTAAATGATGTCACATGGAAATAAATTGTTTTTCAAATCAGAGGAACAGGAATGACTGCAGCAATGGCAAAAGCTGGTTTCTCTACCAGCTTTGCCTGGTAGTTGTTGAAGACAATTGATTCATCTATGTATTAGTGTGGTTGAGATGCAGGTCCACATTATTGTTCTGAGATCAAAGTGTTTAAGGGAAATTAAGGGAGTAAGTCACAAGGGCCAGTTCTAACAATAAAGAGTAAGATTGCCTCCCTTCTAGAGGAAATGAAGAGTTGCTGGAATTAATGCCAGGCTCTTTGACAGTGATCTAAAATGGAATCTTTTCTAAATACAATTCTTGAATTGTCCTTAATAACATTTTGAGATGAATGGGATGGGGTTACAAGAACACAAGAAAGTGATATTTTCTCATTTCGAATCAATTCATTGCTAGGTACATTAAGTTTCAAATTTCCTTTGTCATAATCCAATGTTTAGATAGGTCTTTTTCCTGTGAACAAATAAACTTGCAGATTACATAATAATCTTCTGAAATTGGGAACCAATTATTACAGAAACTTTCCTATCTTGCACTGTGCTCTCCCAAAGTAAAACTTAATTTTATTTTTATGTCAAAATGGCTCTTTGCATTTCTAAAAGTATTTAAAACTGAACTATATAACCAAAATTTAAAATAACATTAACTATATGAACAAATAAATATATTTTAGACTTTTCCATATTACATATATTGTAATAGAGAGAACTATCTGTCTCTGCCTGTGTCTGAATGAAAAGGGTTTCAATGTTCGAGGTATCATCTGTTAGGTAGTAAATTTGTATGGTACCTAAGAACTGTGTCTTATTGGTGGCAGTGCCCTTTCTGTGGAAGGAGCATCTCTCCATAGATTTGGATGTTTCCAATTTTACTGGCCTTTATAAGGCACTTAAGAGCTGGATGCTCCTTCAAACATTTGAGCTTGAAGGATAAACAAGCTTTGTCAGTTGATCTGTTTAGTTCTTGTTATTCTGGAATCCTTGGTGCTCACTGAGCTTGGATGTTTTCATGGAGATATTTTATTACCAAACTAGATAACATCATCAGTTCTAGAGGGAAGTGAGGTTTGCTGTCTTTATATACTAGTGGCTTGCATTGTCAGTGTTGGGGGGAAATGTTTTCAGAAGTTTCTTGGTTAGGCTGTTTATATCTAGTTTGTTTGTTGAGTTGCTAGTTCCTTGATAGGAGTACTATTTTCTTCTTGATTGCTGGTCTAGTGTTAATCTCTATCTGGGTGTTGATTGCTAGTGTGGAAGTGTTTTTTGTTTCCTTTTGATTGTCTTTTTTGAATGATATGTAGTTGTTGTTTATATCCCTATATGCCTCCTCATGATGTTATCTAGTTTGGTAAAAAAACATCTGCAGGAAAACAATCAAGCTCATAGAGCACCTAGGACTCTACAGTTCAACCCTGATCTAGAAATATTCTCTTCTATCAGTTCTTGTTACTATTGGTTGGAAGTGGAAAGATTTTTACATTTCAGTCATATATTGTTATGATTTGTAAATTGTGTTTACAATTCACCATCTAGACCCACTTCTATGAGATGGACAGTCTAAAAATAGACAAAATAAATAAGAGAGCTAGTTTTTTCAGTTATTTCTGAAGTCTATCTGTATTAAATCTGCTTTTATAAAAAGTTTGAATGACAGTATAATCTACTGAAAAATAAATCCAATAAATTTATAGAAAAAATGAATTATGATAAATACGTATAGAATTGTAGTCATATTTTATTATATTTAGTACTGCTACATCAGGTTGTAGAAATCCAAATGACCACAAGATAATAGAAATACACATGTATAAAAATGCTATCCCTTTGCTATCATATGGAATTTTCTAATCCAGATGACAGCATAAATATACCTCTTTGTACATATACTCCACTATTACACTTTCCTCTATAAAGCTGCAAATTAGGACATTTTTCTTGTAATGTGAAATTCCATATTCAATTCGTCAAAGACAGAAAAATTACAAGAAGTGGAATAATAAAAATGATGGTGACAACAGTACCATTTAACAACAGTACCCTTTGTCTTTATTAAGATCTTAGAATTTTCTTCATGTATCCTAAATTGATATTACAAGTCTGAGTGAACTGACATTTTAGTAGCTCCCCTATCTCATCGTGTATCATTTTCATATTTCATTCCTGTAAGATTAGTAGTTTTAATTATTGTTTTCAAGCATTTTACATATTATTGTTAAAGTTGATCAATCTTTTTTTTTGAAAAATAAAACTTTATTTTTTTAATCTGTAAGTGGCACTATCCTAGAAACATCCTCATAAAAATCTGGTTCCTGAATCTTCTTGTTTTTATAAATAACTGTATTTAATCATCTTTTTTATAATTGTAAAATAAGTATAATGTTCTGGAAAAGACTTTTCAGTCTTCTGAAAGTATAATGTTCTGGAAAAGACTTTTCAGTCTTCTGAAAGACTGTCTCAATTTTTAATTTATTCTGCATAAATTAAAACTTGATTCACTTCTATTAATTAAATACGATTCAATAGATAGAACTGGGACAAGTAACCTAAAGGTCATACTATAGTTCTTTATTACAGGTAAGAACTCTTCTTTCCTTTATTGTGATATGACAGTAAAAAATAAAACACAAGAGCTTTTTCTGTAAATTATCAACATGGGAATAATAATCAGAACTGATTTCCATCCTATGCTAAGATTCTACTCTGGAGACATCTCTTCCCTTTCCTCAGTCTTACTGAATTTTTGCAGATGGACTACCTGTTGATGATTTATGGAAATAATAAAATATGTAATTTTTGTCATAATCTTAAAAAATTCCAAAGTAATTTTGTGCAGCATGCAAATAATATAGCTCCTTGTGTATGTGTGTGTAATGATCTTTATTAACTCCGCCATTATACAAATGTGCATTGCTAATTTTTCTTGCATTCAGGTAAACTCCCCACATGTGTTCAATACTACTGTGGTCTTCTATTAGGAAAAGGAAGAGAAGGAGAAAGAATATTTCAGAAAACCAAGCTGAACTTAGAGTAATTGCTAAGCTGAAAAGAATAATCATTAAAATAAATTTTATTTCAGAAATGTCTAGTTCCATATAGGCTTCCTTTATCAGCAGTCTTTAGGATCTCTCTAATGTAAGAAAACATATATGAACAAATATATACAGACTTTTTTCATTGTTCTGCAACAGTTTTTAAGCATCCTGGGAGTTAAGCCAGACATTTTAGCTCTCCAGTTCCTCTGTCTGAATGGACCATTTTCTACCATGTTTGCACTTTAAATCTTATGCTTTTTGATAAATAAATGTGGAAAAAATTATATGATTATCAGTTATTTTAAAAAATGATTCTGAATTATTGCCTACAGCTACTCATAACAGCTACTGCTATTTACTCTTGGATGACATTAGTGTCATTCAATGAATCTATGTTGTTTTATTTCAGATACCAGAGTGACTCAGTGGAACTAAGAGCAGTATATCAGTGACTGTAACATGAACAACAGACTATTAGACAAGTAGGAATTTTTTTTCCTTTTAAAGAAATTCATTTTAAAATGCCAGGATTTTGAAATGTACATGATAATTTTAATTGCAAGTGTCTATGAGTAACAAAACTTTCACCTAGCACCATAAATTCTTGAACTGATTTCTTAAGTAACAGTGGAGCTATTAACTTACATTAATATTTACCACTATGGATTTATTAAATATTAATAATCTATTCCATGATATATAGCATTCTGTCCAGGGACATGAGTAAAACATGCATGTTAAACTCTCAGTAGAAGTAGGTTTGTGTTTATAATAAAAAACTTTTGATTTTTTTTAAAACAGTGGACATTTATGTATCAGACTGTTTTCTTAAAATAGATAATTAATTTTATCAAATAAAGAGCCTCAATCCACAAGGGATGCTAAATATAGATTTATAAATGGATGTGGAGATCAATTATAGACCATGAAAACAATCTTAGAATGATGTTTAACATTTGAGATCAAAGCCAGGAAGGAAAACATTCACATTATGACTCATGCAATTTCAAGATCAAATATACATATTGTTTCTGCTATCCACAACCCAAAATAATATGATTAAAAGTTGTTTGACTCTTACAAATGGAAAGATTGTGTGTGTGTGTGTGTGTGAGGGAAGGAGGGAGAGGGAGGAAGAGAATTAGATAAGAATTTTCAAATATTTCTGTGGGAGATTGTGATTGCAAGTGGAATACTACTTTAGAATTCTTACTCCTCTCCTTATTCATCCAGTCACTTTCTCTGTCTGAATTTGATCTGAATGAATACCAATACAATCTGGCATGATAAAAAAAACTGGGAATTCTTGTAATATCTTTAGCTCAAAAATGCAATTAATATGTTAGGATATAATAATATACTTTTTGTAATGTACTTTTACAGAAAACATACATCGAAGCAAAATATATCACTTATATTGGAGATCTCAGATACAAACATTAATAAGGTTTTTTTCACAACATAATGGATTTTTTTTGTAGTGATGTTAAATGATAACTCATATCAGCACAAAGGGATTACAATGATCTATTGATATTCTTTTTAGCTGTAGGTTGGGAGCTGCCCAGAATTTGATATAAGATAAGCAGCTATATAAATGTTTTATATAAATAAAATAATAATCTCTCCTTATGAACTAAAAAAGAGATGTTCAAAATGTTCCCTGCAATAGCATGATGTATTTCAAAGGCAATATAATTTTCTTTTTCAAGAACAAGAATTAATCATAGATTTCCTACAAGCGCTTCTTTTCTGCATAAAAACCTTGCAAATGTACTTACAGGCTATTATTTGGGCACAATAATGGACATTTTTGACCTCTAATTTATTTATTTTTGATACATACTACTGTCTGATAAATACAATCTGTATCTAAATTGCACTCGGCCCTTCATTTGATCACACTATTTTATACTGCTTGGATCACATACAAGCAACTTGGTTCCTTGTTGATTTAAGCATTTATATATTTTCCAGTTCTATTGTAGGGAAAAAAGGAACTGAGAGACATGAAAGTAATTTTAATCTTATAAATCTTATCTGCTTTAATGGCTCTATGTGATTACAAGATTTTTCTTCTTCTGGGCACCAAAGCCTTGAGTTATATCTAACGATACTCCTAGGGGATGCCCCTCTTTCACTTCATCATGTGCAATGGCTCAAGGCTGATCCTCTCTTTATACATGGTTCAGTCCTTGTTTCTCCCACATCACTCCCCTCTCCATTATAATCTCCTTCTTCCATGGAGGAGTCAGCTGTGGCCCTATCAGTCCCCATGGTTTCTTCAGAATCCGAAGCTTAAGTCGAAACAGGAAGAGGTGGGAAATTATCTGAAAGGACTGTCCTTTCCCTGCATCAAGTGCTTAGCAGGTAGAGTAAGCTGCTAGTGAAGTACAGAGTTAATCTCCTCTTTCCCCTCCCTCTCAGTCCAGCAATACCAGAGGTTGAAGACCACTCAGAGTCCAAAGTCTCTTTCTCCCTTCATGCTGCACTTGGAGGGCAGTAGATGTCTTGTTGCTGGAGGCTTCACAGATGGCCAGTTCATCCCTCCTCCTCTACCCAACTAAGCCTGATGTGGAAGGCTGCTCACAGTCTGTAAGTGCTGGCCCTGCATTGGAAAGGGAGGCAGATGGGAAGAGCATC
>JANHZU010007362.1:6653-25098 GCA_032468055.1 Acrochordus granulatus | reverse complement strand
TCAATGAATAGTGTTATGTCCATTTGCCAAGACAGGGACATTGCCTATCTGATCATGTCATGCTCCATTGAAATAATATTTGTTAATCTGGATCAACAGTATAACAATTTGATAAGAAGAAGGAACCTTTTCTGAAGAATATCATTTGCAGAGTGAAAAACCTGAAATTCAGCTAAGGCTAAGCTAGCTTTCAGTATATTACTGTCTTACTTACTGAGAGCTCTGTAGTTAATACAGATTCAGATACTTTATTGGCCAAGCATGATTAGACACACAAGGAATTTGACTCCAATACAGAAGCTCTCGGTGTACTTTCAAGACAACGGTAAATAAAATAATAACATAAAATAAAATGAGGTTTATGTATTCAAACAGAAAAATGTGCATCAGAATAAAAGAAAGTGTAGATTAGAACCACAATGTATTAAGTATGTATGTATGTGTGTGTACACACACACACACACACACATTAGACAGAACTTTCAGATTAATTTAAAATTCTTGCACTATAGTAATCACTGTGTCTTGTCATATAGCATGAGTTAAGTGTTCAGCTGAATGATGGCATGGGGAAAAACTATTCCTGTGTCTGGTTGTTTGATCTACAATACCCTATAGTACCATCCAGAGGGAAGAAGTTCAAGCAGTTTATATCCAGAATGTGAGAGGTCTGCAAATGTTTTCTCTTGACCCGCACAATAGGTCCTCTATGGAGGGCAGGCTAGCTGCAATTATTCTTTCTGCAGTCCTGACTGTCTGTTGGACTTTGTACCTGTCCTGCATGGTTACTGCACTGAACCAGACATTTATGGAGGTACTAAGGAGAAACTCAGTGATTTCTCTGTAGAACTGTATCAGCAACTCCTTAGCTAGTTTGAAGTTCCTGATCTGGTGCAGGAAGTACATCCTCTGTTGTGCCTTCTTAATAATGTTACTAAGGTTAGACATCCATTTCAAGTCTTGGGAGATTACAGAGCCCAAAAACTTGAAGGACTCTACTGCTAATAACATGTTGCTGACTACGGTAAGAGAGGGTGGGACTCTTCCTGAAATCCACTGTCATCTCCATAGTTTTGAGCATATTCAGCTCCAAGTTTTCGCAACTGCACCACAGGGCCAGCTGTTCAATCTCATCATCATCTTGAATGAGGCCAATGACCATTGTATTATTTGTGAACTTCAGAACTACTGGAGTTCAGAGTTAGTCTTGAAAAACAAAAATAACAAAGAGAGAAGAATGCTGTAATGGAAGGAGAGGAATGCAATGTTATATACACACCTGTAATATGTACATTTCACAACAAAGATAATTTATTTTTGACAAATGAAACAGAAAATGAATCCACATTTCTTACTGCAATAGATTTCTGCTGACCTGATTCTATCCCGTTTGGTTAGACTATCTGTAACAGGGGGTATTTTTCTTCCATTGCAGGTACTGGATAGGAACTTTTTAGACTAATGAAATGATGGAAATGATAGAATTAACATGTATTAATTGGATTGCCATTATATTTCAATTTGCATAAAGTAATTGAAAACATTAGTATACTTTGACTTTCCATCATAAATGGATATAAGTCTAGAAGATGTGATCAGGGCAAAGAAATATTTTCCATGATGTAATCCCAATTGTGGCTTGATATTTGGATTTGATCAGATTTTTTTTTCATCTTCTTCCAATGATGCCTCAAATATCTTTTGTGTTGCTTCATCTCTTGGAGAAAATTGGATAATCAAGGGCACCCTGGGATCACTGCACAGGAATAGTCTGCAAAGGAGCATGTAGTCCTAGGCCTCTACCACATGCCCATTTCAGGCTGTGAGCCTGAGCTGACCTTCCCACCAAGTCTTCATAAGTCCAGAAACACCCTCTGACATCCATGTTTACTAAATAAATAGTATAATGGCTACTAATTTAATACAATAAATCTGCACTTATAATATGTCACAATATGTTGTGGGATTCACAGTGATTCAAGGTCAACTATGCTGAGAAAAGTCTCAGCATAGTAGACTCTAACCTGTTTCTGTGAGTTGGTGGAATGCAATTGGTTTTGTTGTAGAATATCATTCTATTAAATGGGACTTACTCTGAAGCAAGTATATACATGAATACAAGCTCTAATTCAAGATTATGATTCTGTTTTATTTTCTTTTTTATTTATTGATATTTTTGTGAAAATAACTCTGGAAACCTGTCCTAGCAAAAATGGTTATATAAATGTTTTGACTACGTAAACTGAAGCTTACATAGTGCAGTAATATTGCATTCAGCGTGACTTACTGTACACAAGAACTTTTCATACTGCTGCTTCAGTTCCTGAACGAATTTCAGGTTGGATTCAGACTATGCTAGTGCATCTTCTGTGTATTTTCATTTTTAATGGCATTCACACTGAATAACTAACTGGATTCATGTATAAGGTCAATATATGGTTTGCTGGACAATGATTTGCTTAAGAAGTATTTATGGTCTTGTTTCATATATTATGTGAACCCATTACCTGTGATTTGCAAAACATACTGGTTGAACTCATGCAATAATAATTCAAAACCAAATTGCATTTTCTTATTATGTGATCTATAAACTCAACATGAATGTTCTGATAAAATGGTTTATGTTATTTACCTATACACGTGGTTTTATGTGGTTCTTAAATAATCTTATATGTTCCACATCAGTGGTAATTATATGTATTAATTAATCTACTTTTCCATGTTATGGCTAATAGATATCTGAAGCCAGAGAGAGGTCATAGTGCTTGATGAGTTGCTATTGAAGGAAATGTGCTCCACAAATATTTTTTTAATTGTTGAAAAAGCCCCTTATAATGCACACGCAATATTTATTTGATAGGTTATGATTATAGGTAACAACAAGTATCATGAATCTCAAAGCAATCATGCTATATGGGCAAATCAAAACATCCGCATTACTGCTTGCACCATTGCATTCTGGACCAGTTAAAGCTTCAAGTGGTCTTTAAGAGCAGCCCCAATGTATATTGCTTAGTCAATCCAGAAGTGACTAGGAGTTAAGTGACTGTCTGAAGGGTCCCTTTTCTAGGAAAGGTGCAATTGGCAAACCAGATGGAATTGTACAAAGGTCTTCTTGGCCACAACAGACACCTGCTCTTCAAACAGGAGCTATGAGTCCAGGAAGATAACCAGTCTGCTTACCAGCTTCAAAGGGAGAAATGCAATACCATCCAAGCTCAAAGATATAATATTCCCAGATGTAGATGGCTCATACACCACGGATACATGAACTGAGTTGTATGCACTTTCCTCTGATTTATATGACTGTCAAATTTACTTTTTAAAAAAATAAAAATTACATTGCTTTCATTATTTAATATATGCATTCTTGCAATGCAAGTTTTTAAAATTACATTTTAAACTGTCTTTTTAAAAATAATGATTTGGGGACAGATTTTATTTTAAGGAAGACAGCTATTAGCTAGACTGTACTTGGTATTATGTATGCTACAGTTGGCAAATAGATGGCAATGAAATGCACAAATCAGTTTTGAACAAAGTCAGTGATTAAATCCTTTTACAATATTACTTCCCCCTCCTTATTTTATGAGATTTTGATGTAGAAGATAAAATGTTTGCAGAAAAGTTAGACATCCCAATTGCTTGAAATTGGTTATTTCTTTTCATAAGCATCCATTCTAACACCATTGGTGTTCTAGCTCCACCATCAAAACTGGGACCTCTATTCAGTTAAGAAGCCCTATCCAAACCACCATAACTTATGGACCAACAATCGAATTAATGTCATTCCAGACAACCCACTCATTCCTTCTTACAACTCATATATAGGAAGTCAACCGGTATCAAATGTTGTGGATCTACAGAGGAACAATAAGATGGCTGCACAAATGAAATATCAGGAAGGTAACTAATTTCCATTTGTCTTTAGATTAGCCATCCTGTATGACATCACATGAGATGTATTTATGTTTGAAATTTGTTGTGTCTTCTATCTTTCTGAGATTGTGTTTCTCCTTATTACGTAGAAGACAAGCAATGAAAAAGAAGAGATTGCAGCTATTGTAAAATATGAGCACAAATAAATGAAATTACTGATGGAGAGAATGAAATACAGGCAGCACTTGTTCCCATTTTGACACAAATTGGGAACTGCTTACTAATAGATATCTGCAATTTATTCTGGAAGCTGTCTTGCCACCTTATGTTTGTGCTAGCATATCTCTGCTCTGGAAAAAAATCTCTCTGAATGCTATCATGTAGTAGCTCTATTTTCAGGCTTTTTCAGAGATAGAATTGTGTGCAGGGAATCTGCCATTTCCACATTGGAATCATCAGCTTAATGCAAAAAATGTTTTTTTCGCGTTTGCTGATTTTATATACATTATACATAATATTGTATTATTTAAAATAGAGCCTTAAAGACAATAAGGGAGCTGGATGAATGTGTTTTTGTTTCTCTGTTTGCTTTGTGTTCAGTTCAAGGCTGCAGTCATCACTCCACATTGCAAATGTCAGGGGTCATTTCTTTCGCTAGCAGTATTAAAATGAAAGAGAATTACATTAGGATCATGGCTCTTCTTTTCTATGACTCATACCCATTTCAGTGAAGACTTCACAAGAGAGACTTCTGAGAGACATTCCAACTTCAAGCTGCCAAATACAAATTTGTCAGGATGTTATAAAGTCAAGATGGAAACTGCAACCTGTAACTCTGAATGAGGGCTTATCCAGACTGCCATTTAAACACGATTTTCTCCTTATCTGTAAGGCAGCACAAAAATTTGGTAGCAAAATTTTTTTTTCTGTTCTAACAGCCCATTTCTATCCTGCCTCTGTAAAAAAAAGTTGGAAGAGTGGTGCTTCCTTACAGTTTGAATGCGGGAGAAGTTAAGGACGCTAATTTTTTCTCACCAGAAATAAGATAATTATTATTGTTTTGAAGAGCTTCATCTAGGACATTTAAAGCCTCACTCAAGTCAGACTGAAGAAGAAGATGAAATGAGCATCAGATACTATGAATGATATTAAAAAACCACCAAAATTATATTTTTTGAGTGGATATGGGCTCAAAAGAAGCATCTAATTTTGGGTGGGAGAGGATATTTGTATATTTTAGGTTAATCTGTATGGCTGCTTGAATATCATGAGGACATGCCTACAAAATAGCTACTGTGCAAAAACAACCATTTATAAAACTGAATCTAACATATATCAAATTAATGAATTACATAAAATAGCACAGTAAAATCCCATCTCTTATTTTGTGGTTCTTTCTAGAATGAACATGTTTTGAAAATGTCTGTTATTTCAATCTATTGAAAAAAGAAACAATTAAGAATTAGACAATACACAGTCTGCAGGCTAAAGAACTAATTGTGTTCATGATGCTTCCAGATCCCTCTCATTTACATGTTTAAGATGTGCTGATCAAAAATGCTGATCAAATTGAGCTAAATTAGTGTACAACACATTTGTGATGCTCAATTTAGCATTACTATGAAAAATTCATTTGGGATAATAGACTTTGCCCCTGGGATTTAGATTATTAAAAACAAGGATTAAAGTTTATGATGGCTAATTAAAAATCAGCAATACTGCAAATTTTAATGTTTTTCTCTCATTTTGACATGCCAATATGTATAGTGAGGATCATAATGCCTTGTTTTTTTTTTAAAATAAGCTGTTATATAGATGTGTTTAACATTTAATCGGAGACATATGCTGAAAATATCTAGTGTATAATACATATTGGATCCACTTACTGCAACTTGTAATATCATACGTATGCAGGTAAGATATGAAAAAGGTAGAATTTCTGAATTATTCTTCAGAACTACAAAAAAATCTGCTCTCAGCCACAGAGGGTCACCAATTACATTTGTATCAAGCATTCCTTACCCATCCAACCGAACTCTTAAAATTATTACATGAATGTATGCATGCAGATGTGAGTCCTTGAACAGAAGTGTGACATGACATAAATGAATGAATGAATTTCAAATGGTTTGTCCACAATTCGAAGTTGTTACTTTGGGGTTGGTCAATATACATATAAGAAGCAACATTTTATATGTGTGTGTGTGTAAAAAATTGCTTCTGCCATACAATACAGTTCAGACTTTTGTTTTCAAATGTCTTTAAACTGCCATTGCTCTATTGGACATTTGTATGAGTAGGATTGAATGAACAGGCATTCAATCATCCAATTCAACAGGAAGCTTAATGACTTCATTCCTCCCTACAGATATGTACAATAACTTCATTCTGGTTCCATTTCTGAACATCCGTTCTTCAGGGGGAATTATGCTAGATATCCTTTGTTCCTGAAGGAATGTGTGCTAGAAGTGAAGTGGCAGTGCAAGTATACATTTCCCATAGCTTCTCCATAACTACAGTTTCAGCTCTACCTAGGCGGAACTTAAGTTTCAGTATGGGGCATTAGTAGAAAATTCTCCTCCCAGAACTTATACCGTTTGACATGCTTAGTATGCGTGACTGTCTGCTTCTCAAAGAGTGAGGTAAATACTGAACGTTATCATTGCTCAGTAATAAAGGTGGCAACCATGTGATTGTGGGATGTTGTGATGGTCATAAATGGATATTGATTGCCAGCTGCCTGAATCATGATGTTGCAATGAGAAATTCAAGGACCGGTTGTAAACTTACCTTTTCAGTGCTGTGGCAAGTTCAAAAGGTTGCTAAACAGGCAGTCATTAACTAACAGCTGTAGAAGATCTATCATTTACCTCTTCTGTTTACCTGCAAGAGAAGGACAAGAACCCTGAAAACTTACTGTTTATCAAGAAAGTCCCATACGTATGCTGCCTCTGCGTCACTTCCATGGCTAGCATGGGAGCCTTAGTGGACAGAGTTCTAAACCCATACTGCTGAGACACTGCAAGCGCTTTCACTTTACTTTTATGCATTTCTTATATTGTTTCTCATAACATACATAGTTTTATTTTTACATTCAGTTGTCATTTTGCTGACATATAACATACTGTGAGGCACTTAGCCAGCTATGTTATTGAATGAAAATGGTAATAACAGGGGTGCAATGAGATCAGGTCCATACTCATTACTTCACTGGCCTGACAAATTTGTCTTTTTTCTAAATAATAGAAGACCTCAGAAAGGACAAGTTGTAGCTGAAAAATTAGAGACAGGAGTGTCTTCAGAGAGAATTAATGACATTAAAATAGAGATTTAATAGGATGATTCAAGCCCTGCCTTTGGTTATATGTGTGTGACACACATTAAAATAGATATGCAACTTTAATTATCCAGTTGCATTCACCATTTTGAAATAATTGATTGCTGCTGTGCATGTCTTTGATTAAAGAAATTATCTAAACAAATATTTTTATTGAAGAGCTTCGCCAGGAAGTAAAAGAGATGTAAATTTCACCATGCCTTCACTGTGCCATAAGATCTTTTGGCATTATTGTAATATTGGAGCCCTCCAAGACAGGAAGTAGTATAGGAGTGGTTATGTCCCATGAGCCTAACAAAAATATTACCCACATTAGCATTTTGATAAGTGATTTAGTAATGTGTGAGTTACTCATTTGGGTTTATATGCTGCTAAATTCCATTGAGACTCAAGCAGCATGGAACATTCTTTCAGTAAGAGGACACTCTATATTGGAGGTGGCTAATGAGCTAATAAGGAGGAGCCTACCACTGTACTGATCTTGCCTTTGTTTTTTATTCTTGTATCTAATGTTGTTTATATTTTTATATTTATGATTCTAATTGTAAGCTGCCCAGATTTGCTTTGAGATGGGCAACATGTAACTTAAATAAATAAATACAGTACATCAAAATAACAAAGTAAATAAAATAATAAAATAGGTTACTGTAAATAATAAATACTGCAGCTATGTAGCAAACAAAAATCGACACACAGAGAGCTTCCCTCTTCATATCAGTTCTCCACCCCAAGCCCTTTGTTGTAGTCCTGTCTACTAAGACTAATGCTTTCCAGAAAAGCTGATAACAGCCTCATAAATAATGTGTTGCAATAGTCAAAATTAGAGGTGATTATGGCATAATTGACTGTAAATAGTGCCTTTCCAGGCAATATCATAAAGTTAGCCAATATGTACTGTGCACCTCACCCCCACTACAGCTGCTACCCATTCCTTGAGCAAGAAATTGAGGATCAGATTTTAAAACTTGGTAGTTAAACCAAGTTTAACTCTGGAACCAAAGACGCTACAGCTTTAGTATCAGTAAACTTCCATAGGCATAGTTGTTCCATTTTGCTAGGATTAAACCTAACCCGATTCTTTTCCATCCAGACCCTAATAATCTTCAGGCAACTGCATGAGATTTCAGCCACTTCTCCATGACATCCAAAGGAGCATAATAAGATGTTAGGGCCAGGATGTACCATTGGTATCATTAGCATACTCAGTTGCTAATAAATAAGAAGGATAAGAGTGTTGATTCTGGAATTCCACAATGGGTATTATGTTGAGAAACATGCATTCCACAGCTTGGTAAATAACTAAGGAACAGTAGCTAAGGGAAAATTAATCAAGTGCAGCTCAATGTCTGTTAAAGTATTTTGCACAAAATCAAACTAGAGAAAGTTCTACAGATACTAAATCTTCTTTATAAGCACTTAACTGTTAGCATATATCTACCTTTGGTCTGCAGATGGCTTTGAAAGCTATCCAATACATGCTTAAACTTAAATATGTTTTCCAGGTTTTTAACAGACTATCTTGTTCTTACTTGTGCATTTTTTTATTCAGAGTTATAAACTTTCCATTGCCTTGATGGGCTTTAATTGGAAAAAGTTTTGACTATTCTTTGAACTTCCAATTAAATTAATTTATTTAATTCCAATTAAATAAATTTAAAGTTCTAATATTTTTAAAAAAATATCCACAATTAAGTTCTAAATTACATCATTATTCTACTTTGGACACCTTATGCAAAGACCAAGATCTCTAGAGAATGTTCTAATGCTGAGAAACATAGAAGGGAAGAGACAAAGAAGATGACCATCAGCAATTGTATGCCATTTGAGCCCTTTCCTGGACCAGGAGTCTCTACGCTCAGTCACACATGCCCTCATCATCTCTGTGTTGGATGAGTGCAATGCACTCCACATAAGGCTACCTTGAAGAGCATCCTTCAATTCCGGAGGCTACAGCTGTACAGAATGCTTTTAGGGGCCCAGAAAATGACCCATGTAACACCTTTATACCACAAGCTGCATTGGCTGCCAGTTTGTTTCTGGGTGCAGTTCAAGGTGTTGTTTTTGACATTTAAAGTGCTTCATGGCATGGGACTGGGTTATCTGAGGAACCATCTCACCCCAATGGGGACAACCCGCTCTACCAGAACCAGCAGAAGAGACCTCCTTCTGATCTCATCAGCCAAGGAATTTTGGCTGGTGGGGTCAAGAAGAAGAGCCTTTTCTACTGTGGCTCCTGCTCTGTGGAACATCCTCCCCCCAGAGGTGAGGTCTGCAGCCTTCTGGAAGGGCCTTAAGAACTGGTTCTGCCATTTGGCTTGGGGCTCCAATAGGGTACAAGATCTTGGCGGTGGCTAGAGGCTTAGCAATGACCTCCTCCCCAGCTAGAGGCTTAGCAATGACCTCCTTCTCTGTCTGGCTAATTTTTATTCAATTTTATTTATTTATTATTTATTAATTAAATTTATATGCCACCGAAATCCGAAGACTCTCGGCGGCTAACAACAGTAAAAAAAAAAAACAATATATTAAAAACAATTAAAATAGAAATTAAAAAAAGAAAAAAACATTAAAACAAAATAAAAGATTTTAATGGTTTAATTGTTTTTATTTACTGTATCTTATATTTTTATTGTGAGCTGCTGAGAGTCATTTTTGAGTTCAGCGGCGTATAAATATATACATACATACCAGAAATATTTAAGATTTCTGTATAAAGGGATATGATGTCACTTCTGTCCCCAAAATTCCCTAAACTGAAATATTCAAGCAGCTAGTGAGTTGTGCAGAAGCTTCCTAGCTGCAGTTTTTACCTATTCATTTCAAATCAAAAGATATTGTTGAAATATTTTGGATTTTTGAGTCATATTCCATATTCAATTTGGCTCGAGACTCTCTATTAGCAGATTATCTCCAGCTTCCTGGAAATATGTTTGGTTTTCCTACATATTATAATATATTCCATGACATCAATAGCAGGTGCAAAAATATTAATATAATTCTGCAATGTGTCTTTTAATTTCCCCAAAGTTTTCTCTCAGTGTAAAAAAAACTTCTGTTTTCCTACAATATTCTCAGGATACTTTAAGACTTCTTTATAATTTATTTTGGATATTTTTTTGAGCTCACTTAATTGTTCTGAGTTGGCAGGGGGTGCTAGCATTATTGTTTTGTTTTACATCTGTCCATCACACTGCTGTGTCTCAGTCAGCATTTGCGTGTAAAAATATGAACAAGTTTCTTTTGAGATTTATCTGAAATATGTGATGTTAAGAATGCCACAGACAAGTGAAAAGATGATTGTTAATGAAAGATTGGACAATCTACATTCCTCAGCCATCTTATAACTTAGCCAAATACTATAATTTCACACTCCATTCCTTGGAATGTTACTAAAGTGTTGCTCTGCTTTAAAAAAAAAGATATGACTACCTTTAAACTTAATAATTGTTCTTTTTCTAAAAACTGTTCTATGAAGCTCATATGATTGCTATATATAATAATGTGAAAAAGAATGTACACTTGGAAGCAGAAAGGGGGAACTTATTTTTCACACATGGCTTCTCCATTTTTGGCTTTTTGTAAAATAAATGATGACATGGTGTCATATGGCATGTGTTGTTGTTTGTCTGAGGTTGTATTGACCTACTTTTAAGAACTGCTAATGACCAGATGATTTTTACTATGTCCTGATATGTAAAACCATAGAACTCAAAAAGGGTGTACTTTATTTTTTCACATGACTCTGTATTTTCCAGGAGCTTTCATAGTTTTCCTAATGATTTTTCATATTCCAGCCTCCTTCTGCTATGCAGTCTGCTGCTTGACACAATGTCCTTGTTACAGACTCATTTAATATTCAATAGTATTCATATTCTTTTAAAAACTTTTGGCTCTTAACGATTGATTCAGATCTCTTAATGGATGGCTCTGTGTTAGTCCATTACAATGAGCTATAGTTTTGAACTGTGGCCAGGGTTATTTATATTTCACTACCTTTGAACCGAATCCATGGTATTAGTAGTATATTGTGAAAGAAATTAATTCATATTTCAGAAGAAGCATGTATGTTTTTTTCCAGTCTCTTTTAAGAAACACATCAACTACTTTTACTTGTAAATAATAATAATAATCATGTTAATCCAAATGATAATACCCTTTGTCCCCTTTTCTGTTGAATCAAATATTCTGGGCATATTTGTTTCCATTAAATCTGTTAACTTCATACATACATATAATTTTTACATTAAAGACTTAAAGCAGTCTTTATCTTGACATAAATGAAAATAGTCAAAATAAAACTATTGAACAATTCCATGGATTAAAAAAAGAAAATTTTAGCACAGTGATATCAATATGCAATCAAAAGAAGTGCTATCTAATGAAATATAACATTGAATCTGGAAAGATCAAGGAGACAACACAACTTTTATCAATCTAAGAAAAGCAGAAATAATACACTTTAGGCAGACAAAGGGCAGAATTGTCAAGGAGTCCTTGCTAAATGCTGTGATTCAGATGACTGCAATAGTGCAGAGAAGCAAAATAGCAAGAAAATGAGAACTGAGGGGAAGAAATCTTTGAGAGGAAATGAGACAGGAAAGCAGAAGCACCATAACAAATAAAAAAATCAACAATGTCAGTGGGTGTTCAGAACTAGAGAGAAAGAAAAGAGCAGGACAAGCTAATAATAATGATCCATAACCTTCATTTGTTTAGCTTTTGTGAAAAATATTTAAGCTGATAAAGATGGGGGAAGGAGAAAAGAAAGATAAATTAAAATGTACAAAGTATTCCCATGAGAGTGATAAAAGCAATGGTGAATGACAGGCAAAGACTGATGAATGCAAATGGCACAATTAAAATAGCACTTGTAATACTTGGAATGAGAATATGTATGTGACATTCAGGAAAGAAAACAGGGTAAAATGCCAATTTTAAGATAATATTGTTCACAGTAAACATCGTAAACATAGTATGCATGAGCCTTGGTAATCAGTTATTAGCCAATGAATATGGTCTAAGGGGAGAAAAAAAATCCAATCACTTGTTAAAATAATATTTGGCAAAAAAAATCTGTTCTCCAATTGTCAGAAAAAAATAAATGTGCTTCCATTGTTTCTATTATTACCTCATTCTCATTTAGATTTTACAGATTTAACAGTGAACAGATTTTACAGTGAACCAGGCTAGTTTTGTGGCAACTTGTCTTTCTAAAAGGTAGCTAACTATAAAAGATTTTTTACACTTCTTTTTAATTTAAACCTGAGTTAGAAATGTGAAAATCTGATGATATCCATATTCCATTCTCATTCTTAGAGGGCAATGAGATCCAATATTATTATTTTTAATAATTTCGTTTTGTTCTTGTGATATCCAGGCAGATTCTCTTGCATTAGAAATGACTATTGAGAAACTACCAGTGGGGAATCATTTAAATATTATTTGAGTACAATTCCCAATAGTCTTGCCCATTGGATTTTTTTAAAGTTCAACAACGTCTGCAGGACTACATTTTAGTAAAGTTGCACAAATCTGAATCTCCCATCATGAATACAAATATTTTTTATCAAGTTAAAGTAAAGTTCTAATTTAATAACTCGATGGCATTTGTCATAAAAAGACTTCCCTTATATGTCGAAAGTAATTGCTTCTAAACTGAATATTGATTGTATAGGTCAAGAGAAATAATTAAACCATATTAAGAGAAATAATTAAATTTCTTAATAAGTTACCTCTTGAGAGCCCTTATACATTTATTCACGTGACGCAGCATTCCAGTCTCATATTTGTGGCTGAAATTACTTTCATAATAATGATAGTTAAATCTTTCCCTGAGTGTATTTTGTTTTCCCCCCTACCTAATTCTGGATGTTCTGAAACAAGAAGCCATCATTTCCAGTGATACAGAAGATGATATTTCTGTAGCCTGACAACCTCTTCCATCAATATCTGGCCTGCAGTTTGCCTACATAAGATAGACAGATCCTGACTTTTGTTCTTTTTTAGAAGTAAATGAGTTCAGTGAGAGGATTAATATGAAAAGAGTATGCTTATTTTTACTCCCTGCCTATTGCTTCTTTCCTACAATTGCTATCCTGAAACTGCTTCTTTGTCACCTTGGATAATCCAGACTATTGTATTTATTAATTAAATAAATAAATATAGAGTAACTGGTTTTATGAGAACATTCCACAAGTACAACAAAGAAATAAATGACTTGGAAGAGTTTAAAATGTGAGTGGACTGAGTAACATTGTTCAGGTCTTCCTTAATGTTGTCATGCCATTGATCTGAATCCCATCTAAACAAGGCTTTATATGGCTTTGGAGTGATACTACCCTAATCCAAGTAGCATTACAAACACCACTTAACAAGTTGGCTATTTTTATGACACGTCAAGGCTATACATTATTAATGACCTATTAGCAATTACATGAGATTTGGCTTTGATATCTTGAAATCTATTTCTTTTTCTTGTAGATTACTGTACTAAAATATATAGTGGTAGAAATGCTGGACTGGATTGAAACTTAATCATATTCTCAATTAGGTATAAAATACACATATTTTCAGATATTTAGTCACATAGACACAAAATATATTGTATATGGAGTATAGAAAAGGCAGTAACAACAAAAATATATTATAAGATTATTCTTTCACTCTTTGACTCACCATTTGTTTAAGAAAGAGATAGATGAATGTACATTTGTTAAAATCGCCCATTTGGCTGCCCTGCACTGTGCTGCCACTGTTTACCTCTGTCATCCCCAATACTCCCAGCTCACCTTTGTTCTTTCACAAAGCCCTTGTGAAGGGCTTTGCAAAGGGCCTTGAGAAAGGTCAGCAGGGGTAGGTGGCAGCAGAATGCAGGGCAGCCAAGAGGGCAGAGATGGCTGTGGAGATAGGGAGGTGCAAGAGCTGAAGCACACACTGCAGTTATAAATGTGCACTGTTGATCAGATAACTGCGGAGGCATTGCAATGGCCACAGCTTTGAGGACGAGTTATAATTACAGTGGAACCTTCGATTATGAGACTAATCCGTTCCGGAAGATTAATGCTCTTAGTCCGAAATGCTCTTAAACTGAAACAAGGTTTCCCATAGGAAACGATAGAAAGTCGGATGATCCATTCCACGCCCTCAAAAATATATATGAAAAACCATTTTCAACTGAATTTTATGTAGAAATGATTGTCCCTAACATCTGAGGCAAGTAACAATGATTAACACACAATATAAAGCAGAAATAGAACAAACTAACCAGCATTTATGGAGCTGCTTTGAGGCAGATTCTGGCTTTGGCTGCTGCTAGGCCAGCTGCTGTCCGGAGCCCCCGATGGCTCGGAGGATCTGCTGCTGCCGCCGCCACTCAAGACAAAACAGCCTTTTCCCTTTTCCCTCAGTAACATCTTTCCTGGGTGGTTTGGAAATGTTTCTTGTCTTAACCTGACTCTGTGCTATGAGGGGAGAAGAGATGGGCAGCAGGGAGTGGGCTGGATGGTGCCAGGTGACGAGGGTTTGTGTGTTTTTGTGCGTGTGCGTGCATGCACTCTGAGTACAGTCCTGGCTGGCTTGAGAGAGATGAGAGGGAAGAGAGGAGGGGGAGCGGGAGGGGGAGGGGACTGCCTGGAGGGAGAATCCGGAGTCCGAGCTCAGGGAGTTCTTTCTCTTGAGCGCCTTTCACTTAATTTATGCTGTTTATGCAGCGAGAGTGGAGAACCATCGGCTCTGTTGTATTTCCCACGTAAGCTCATGGTGCAGTGCTCGTCTTGCGAGTTGCCGCTCGTCAACTGAAATAAATTTCATTAAAATTTTTTGCTCGTCTTGCGAAAATCTTGTGCACTGAGATGCTTGCAATCCGAAGTTCCACTGTATTACCATTCATTCGGCACTGTTGTCATTTCAAATGGTCACTGAACAAATGATCAATAAGTAAATCTGTAACGCCCCAGAAAAACTTCATTTTGTATAAATAGATAATCAAGTAATAAATACATATCTTCATTGAAATTAGGATGAGCTGCTCCTTTGTAGTATAACATATGAATCAGTCCTGGATAGAATCCCATTAGGACCTTTTAGTCTGTAGAGTGACATATTTGAAAAATTCTTTACATCACAAACTACACTTGATCTTCGCCAGGCTGAGACGCATTCTATTACTGGATATTTTACTGTATCTGGACTTATGACTATAATAAACAATGTTGTTTGATTTGCCTCACTTACTTTTGTTGTAGCTTTATCCCTGTCTTTCAGTGAAACAGGTCTGTCAATTCCCATTGACAACTTAGAAAATTTGTTCAGTTTAAGCAGTTTTTGAATTTGCAGAGCAGCAGAAGTGGTTTCAAATGTATTTTCTATTTCCCTTCTCTACCCAAGTTTGTCAGTAAGAAGTTTCATTCTAGTTTTAGTGCTACAGAAAGAGCGACAACAATTACCCTTTTTATGCTTTATATATTTAAGCTGATATATATTGAAAGTTGAGGTAAAACATCTGAAGGACCAGCAAGCATTATGAAAGAAAGCTAACAGTGCAGAAAATGGCATATTTCATGCCAATTTATTTCATCTTTAAACCTATTTAATAATTGTCAGCATATTCTAGATATTATTTATCTTTAAACATAAAGAGCACTGGAAGTGCTTAGAGTAAGAACTTAGAAAAAAAAAAATAAAATTAAGAAAGTTGTTTAAAACTCTATTTTGTCTTAAATTTAACCTGAAATAAATACAATTAGGTGTACATTTAACACAGCCATGTTTGTCCACTTCAATAGTGCACTGAAAATAGTCAGAAGTCCTGCTTTTTTCCCATTATCTTTGCATCTTTTCTTTATCTTTCTTGACTTTTGTTTCTCTTTGTATTTTATCTTATAATAAACAAACACACTCAGTTGTGTTATGGAAACATCTGAATCCAATACAATAAATTCTTTTGAATACCCATCTGTCAAAGAAAAAGTGTTGGAAAGATAGAGAAGCTGGAAAAATAATGTCTATTATAGAATTTATTGTCAACACAGGACATGCCTTTCTGTTCTAATTGGCTGCAGTGGCCAAGCCACATATGGTGTTCTCAGCTGTTGGAGAAGGAGTTGGTGATATTATTATTTCCCACTTCTTGAAGAAAGTGGATGCTGATTCTTTATACCCTAATGATGATTTTTGACCCAGATAATACGTATATGTGTTGCTAGAACATTTAATAGGGTGATCTGATCTGACTGACTTAAATGCACTGTGGGACCAGAGCCAGTGTACCGGTTTGCTTGACTTGGAGAATAGTGATTCATTGCTCCCCCTCTTGCCTCCTTTCCAGAAAGAAAGAAACCACAGTAGATCCATTTAACAAACATTTTACGAAGGTATTATTCATCATTGTAGTGGGATTGTAATTTGGAAAAGTTTCAGAGTCTCAACGTATTTAGAAGGCGCTAGATAAGGAAAGGATAAATTTGTATTTATACTTATATTCAAATCTGTATTATAATAATAAATTTGTTTTGCATTAAAGTATAAATTCCTATCAAAGTAAGTGAATGGTTCTTTTTAGAGAGTAATTGTTCTTCATGGATTATCCAGTAAATAAATTCTCTGTTGCAAATTTTCCTTTGAGGAGAAATCAAAAAGACGGTGGTCAGCTTCAAATTCATCATACCAACCTTCCCGACTTGATCCACGTGAATTATACCAACTGCTATTATTTCTTTTTAAGGGTGGAAAGAATGGAAGTTCTGAAGAGCACTACAATGGAGAGTTGATCAGTTGATTTTTGTTGCTTCTGTACAATATTTTAATTTATATCCCACCTATAAACTTTTACCAGAACAGAATGCTTATATACATAGTAAGGCAATGACTCTGCAGGTAAATGACAAATGCATGTAGTTCTAAGTATAAATTCTCATCTATTTGTAGTAAAGCTTCAACTTTATCACAACATTCACTTTTGTAAACCACTGGGACATAGTAATCTATTCTATAATGATATAAATATGTGTATGAGTTCTCATTATCTAAATGCTAAACAGTCATAATAAAACCACTCTGTGGTGAGTATTGAACTTAGATCTCCATAAATTTTCAACATAGCATAAACTCCAGATCTGCATTTTACACTTATAAGCTTGAAATAAAACCTACATTGGCTGAATAGACATTTGATTGAAAACTTTTTTACATTTTTGTCTACATTACAAATATGTTCCAGCAATGTGAGAAAGGATTATTTTTCCTTTTCTCTTCACACACTGTTGTAAACCATAATTTATTAGACTTGGTTTATTGAATAAGTCATAATAGTAGAATTCCAACACATATAAGCTAGTGGAGAACAAATTGTAAAATAACTTTGGATGAAGTATGAATTCAGTTTCAGTTTTTATCAGGTCAGATAAGTTATAATGTTTTCAAACAAAATTAAAGACCTAAATTAAAATTAAAAACCTAGACACTTAAAGATCTAAATAGTTTACATTTACCCTTGTTGCAATAAATAATGACTAAAAGTTTGATACAGTGGTACCTCACAAGATGAGTAACTCGCAGGATGAGAAACTCGCAGGACGAGCAAAAAAATTAATCAAAAATATTCCGCTAGATGAGCCGTGACTCACGAGACGAGGAAACTTTGTGCCAAACCGTGCATGTCATCAGTAAGCGCGCTCTGTATTTCCCATTCAGGCAACTCCGTGCGAGTTCTGCTGACTCTTAATTTGTGCTTTACTCCATTGTTGCAGACAGCAACCCCGTAAAGCAGCAAGCGCGCGTGCGTTCCACCAACTCTCCTCTCACGCAGTTTACTCCATTGCCATACCGGAAGCAGCGTGTGTGCATTCGACCAACTCTCCTCTTGCATGGTTTACTCCATTGCCATACCAGAAGCAGCGTGCGTGCGTTCTACCATCTCTCCTCTTGCATGGTTTACTCCATTGCCATATGGGCAGCAGCACACGTGCGTGCATTCTGCCTATGTTCCTGATTGCAATGAACACGGCACGATCAACTCATGTGGGAAATCTCCCAACGGAGCTCTCCTCTCTCGCTGCGTAAACAGCGTAAATTTAGTGAAAGGCATTCAAGAGAGAGAATTCCGGAGACTCCCGATTCAATCTCCAGGAAGTCCCTCCCCATCCTCTCCTTCGCGCCGGAAAAGCTGAGAGAAAAAAGGCCTTCTTAAAGAGACAGCAGACAGAAGCAGCCGAGGCCAGAACCTGCCTCAAA
>JANHZU010007360.1:14213-29546 GCA_032468055.1 Acrochordus granulatus | reverse complement strand
TGGATATGGGAAAATGTTACGTATCGACAATACTTAATTTTAATTATTGTATATATAAACATAAATAATATAAAGACAACCAGTTTGATGTAATGGTTAAGGAACCAGGCTAGAAACCAGGAAACTATGAGTTCTAATCTACCTTAAGCATAAAGCCAGCGGTAACATTGGGCTAGCCCCTCTCTCTTAGTCTTATGAAGCAGACAATAATAAACTTTGAAAAATCTTGCCAAGAAAACGTCAGGAACTTATGCATGCAGTTGCCAGGAGTCAACATGACTCAAAGGCAATAAATTAATAAATATTTAGTTTTTGTCCTGGCCCCAAATAGGATTTTTTTTAAATGTAGCCTATAACTTGCTACTCAAAAGCCAAGAATAAAAAAAGAAAGCAATTACTCTATTTGCTGGCCCACAAGGGGGGGAAATGGTCCAGTCAAGATAACATGTATATTCTTAACAGATGAATAGGGTCTACTAACTAAGAACATCTGTGAAAATGAGAGCAGACATATGAACTTCTGGAAATGCTAATCTAAACCATGAGATGTTCCAGAAGAAAAGCATTACACTGACATCACCTAAATGTATTATATTGACTAGTATCATTTGGTAAATTCTGTATAGTGAACATATGTGTGTTCACAAATGCATTCACAGAGAGAGAGGGACCAAAGTATAATTAAAATATAAAGCATTCAACATATGAGATGTGTTTATAACCAAACTGGAGCATACCTTGATTATGTTCAGTTCTAGCAGTTTTTAGTGTCAATTACTGTAACACAAAATTTGGGCTACTTTTCTGGAGATTTCATAATTCTAGTGATTTAATAGGAAGCACACAATTATATACTGGAAGTCCAAAATATTTATGTTTAAACAGGAAGATAGCTTGGTTGTCCATTAATTCTGTGACGGTTTCAGTGTCCGAACATATATGTAAACAGTACTGATAAAATATATTAATCAATATTCCTATCAAAACTCTAAGTTTACTACTTTAAGTGCCCACCTATGAGAGGGTATAACAGGGTGCATCGAGATCTCAAATTCTCTGATTATTTCTAGACAGTCCAGAAGGCAACTTCAGAAACTGAATTGAAAGTGACCTTCATGATCCATAAAGGAAAAAAAATCCATAAAACATAAATAAGTGGTACCATTATTTTGCAATGCAGAAATGCGTCCAAAGAGCATGAAAGCTTTTGAATTCTTTAGAATCCTTCATCAGGCAAGATATTATAAAATTCCAGAATATAAGCCGTGAAGTTTGCAGATAACAGATTCCAAATAGATGCTGTGGTGTTAGATTTAAATGTTGCTGATATCACAACATAACCAGTCTTCTGGGAGAAAAGAAAAGATTAACCCATTATTTTTGAAATACAAAGGCCACTACTCCCTAGATTATCTTCTGACATTTTGCTCATCTAAAATCTTGGAAGTTTGCCTGCTGTTTTCTGTAATTCTTATTGGTCCTACTAAAGGTTCAGCTATGGATTGAGGAACACAAATTTAACATGAGAAAAGAATAATACCTTTAAAAAAATGAATGTTAGGAAAAGCAACCAGAACCACTTGTAGGAAATCTCAACAGTAGTGTATTGCTGTGTTACAAGAATCTTGCCAGATTGGCTGCATTCCCCTGGGATAATTCCCCTGTTGTTAGCTGCCGAGAGTCTTCGGATTTCGGCAGCATATAAATTTAATAAATAAATAAATAAGGATAAGGCTTCAAAGATTTGGAAAAATGTCAGACCTGTGCTGCTTTCTGTAGTACAATGACATCAGAACCCTATTAAGTCCTCTTTCCAGTTTAGCTGGAGATTCCATCACAATTACAAAACAAATGTGTAACTGGATGTAAACTTACTCTAAAGAAAGTTGTGTTATATTCAGTGCCCTTTTTGTTATTCTGTGTAACTCATAGTATATTTGAGATAACCTGATTTTTCTTTTACTGGAAAAATAGACAACCTGTGTTATTTTCAATTATTTTTCAGAGATATTTCCTTACCTAAACAGAGAAACAGAATGATCAAGGGTGCGCAAAGAAGCAGTAGGAGCAGGAGTGACTTCCTATTTTCTGATGACTTCCCCATCAATTTTTTTTGTGAGAATCTGGCAAGGAACTTTGGTAATTTTCCTCCCTCCCTCCCTTTCCCCTTCCCTTCTCTTCCTTTTGTCTTCCCAACAGACAAGTATGTGGCTGAAGCTGAGTGGAGGAGGAAGCAAGGAATTATGAGACTGACTGGGAAACTGTCATGGCATGTTTAAAATGAAGATCACAGGCCTGCAGAAGCAGCCAGTAGTGTATCAGCATCCAGTAGCACTGAAGCAGCTCCAATTTTTCCAAATTTCATTTCCTCAGGAGCCGTGCATCCTGGATTTTGCACACATTTTAAATATTAATCTATATGAATTACCTTGGTTCAAAATTTGTTGCCATATAGTACACTTTCTCATCTAGTTAAAGGTCATGACAACAAGACTTTTAGTAATATACAAGAAATATAATTAGTTGGGGAATGTATGCTTGGCTATGCATGATCATCAATCTTTTATGAATCCAAAGGTTTCAGTTAATGTTTAATAGTTTGTGATGTAGACTATGCTATGTATAAGTAAAATGTTCCATTAACATTTACAAAAGTTATTTACATATTGATAATGGATAGGCATTTGATTGTATTCCTGTCAGTCTATAACATTTCTCCTGTCCATGAGACTTTCTCAATTCCACGTGGAAAGGAAAGAGATGGCAAAAATATGTATGTTTCTCAAAAGGCAGGATAAAGGACACACAAAAGAAAAAGTTCTCACATAACAAGCTAACAGATTAACAATGCTAAGCAAGATTTAGAGTCTAGTTTTGCACTTAAAGATCAGCATAGTAACACATCAAAGGGAACTGAAAAGTATTTGTGAAGATGAATCAACGCTACATTATAAACAGAGGACAATTTATGTCTAATCCTCCCTTATTAAAGGAAGGATTTAATGTATTTACATAAACAGATTCTTTGATTCCTGTCAATAACCAGTCGGCTTCCTTGTCAAGGATCTGGAATTTGCAGTCATCAAAGGAATGTCTCTGGTCTTAATTGTCCTATTATGTGAGAATGTTTTTCTGATGTATGTCCTGTATCCTGTCTTGTGAGAAATGTATATATTCTTGCCATCTCTTTCTTTTCCACACGGAACTAAGGAAATCTCCTGGATAGGAGATGAAATGTCTTCTAATTACATAAAATAATAAAAGTCTAGTTGAGAAAGTTTTTCATATTCTTTGAAATTTTGCTGTAAATCATGTTCTGGATTAATGAGAATACAATGGTACCTTACAAGATGAGTAACTCACAAGATAAAAAAAAATAATAAAATTTATTCTGCTAGATGAGCCACAAGACAAGAAACTTCACACAATAAGTTACATGTCATCAGTCAGTGCGCTCTGTATTTCCCATTCAGGAAATGCCACGTGGCTTACTCCATTGCCGTACAGGCAGCAAGGTCATGTACACACATTTTCCCAATGCTACCATGTGGCTTACTAATTGCTGTACAGGCAGCAAGTGCGTGCATGTGCATTTTCCCAATGCTGCCGTGTGGCTTACTCCATTACTGTGCATGTGACTGACCTTGCCAGAATGCACGGCAGGTCGACGTTCCTGATCACAATGAGCACCGTGCAATGAGCTCATGTGAGAAATCTCACAACAGAGCCCTCCTTTCTCACTGCGTAAACTGCATAAATTAAGTAAAAGGCATTCAAGAGATGGAACTCCCAAGACTTCATACTCCAGATTCTCTCTTGAGATAGGATACACAGAACAAAAAAGTTCTCACATAACAGGCTAACAGATTAACAATGCTAAGCAATTCCCCTCCCCCTCCTCTCCTCTCTCTCATCTCCCTCGCACCAGCCAGAATATTCTCAAAGTGTGCATGCGTGTGCACGCACACACTAAATAAAGCAGAAATTGTCCTTGCAAATTCCAACTCATCACCCAGCACTTTTCTCCTCTCATAGTATGGAGGCAAGAAACATTTCCAAACCACCCATGACACCCAGAAAGGCGTTGCTGAGGGAAAATGAAGTTTAGGTGCCAGACAGCAGCTGGCCTAGCAGCAGCCAGCCTATCAGCAGCCTCAAAGCAGATCTGAAAGTGCTGGTTAGTTTGTTCTATTTCTGCTTTATATTGTGTGTTAATCATTGATACTTGTTTCAGATGTCAGGGACAATCATTTCTACATAAAATTCCATTGAAAATGATTTTTTTAAAAATATTTTTGGGGACGTAGAATGGATCGTCTGACTTTCCTTTGTTTCCTCTGGGAAACCTCATTTTGGTTTCAGAGCATTTCGGACTAAAAGCATTCTTCCGAGAATGGATCAGGCTCGCAATCTGAGTTCCACTGTATTCTTTTGCTTCTCTTTAAAAAAAAAATCCTACTTGCATTAATCTTTAGAAAGTCTGTTTAAATATTTTTTTAAAAAATTGTCAATCAAAATGTATGCTGCTATAGCAAGCAGCACAATAACTAGAAAATGTAACAGAAACAGTTATGAAAGAGAAGATAAGAAAGTTGCATTGTTGAGGATAGGAGAAAAGATAAACATGCTAATTCAATACTGCTAATGTAGTAAATTCTTTTAAGGGCCATTGCAAAAATCTAACTTGAGTCAGAAAAGAGTAATTTGGCCAAATCTCATTCCAATCCATCCCCATAAAGATTATATAAAACCTGAAAATAGAAAAAAAGGTTTTAACAAGATGTTGCCAGAAACATTGTCCTAGTAATTGCTCTAAATAATGCAAGCAGAGTGGTGAATATCATTATAGCCTAGATTTTGTGCATGTTTTGTCAGGCAGTACCAATTATTTTAGCATGTGGCAACATCTAACTAGTATGAGCCTGGAAGCTAAGCAGGATCAGGTTGGTTGGTTAGGATTTGGATGAGACTCCTTCAAATAACACTAGGGCTACACACTAAACTGTTAAAATGAAAATGAAAACCTAGAACATCATTTCTGTATTACTTTAAATTAGTCTTTAGATTTAGGTCCCAGACCAATTAAACACAAATACAGAATGAAGAGTACGGAAACACAAATGAAACATTAATATGATTTTCGAATACTGGGGAAAAATAAACCTCAATAATTAATGGGAAGAGGCTATCACCTGGTTTCTGCAGAAAGAAGTTTGTAATTTCTTGATCAGAAACACAATTATAATTTCCAATAATCAGGATTATGATTGCCAGAAACCATGGGTAGTATAATGGTCAATATGGTAATATGGATTACTGATTCTATGTTTGTATCTGAACAGTAACAGTGTTGTGTGGGAAACTAATACTGTATATTTGTCTACAATCTCTATAATAGACAGTACACTACTCAATTCTACAATTTGATCCCCCAAAAAGGCTACTGTGTGGAATTTTAAGGATTATATAGAGGCCACTAGGAATCATCCATATTATAGGGATAGGTGATTTTGACCTTGTCATTTTGTGAATTTTCACTTCCAGTCCTCTGTTTGAGTTCAATTAAGGCTTTCTCTAAGCTAAAAGTCAATATTGACTGGACTGAGATGCCATAATATGCTGGATCAGAATCAATTTTCTACCTCAAGGGTGAGGAAAACCTCGGGTGAGGTGAAAGTTCCCTGATTTATAAAGTTTCTTGCTGCAGGGATGTAAGTATTGCTTTGAAGACTAACATATAATAAGATTGCATTAGAAACTTTCTAAGCTCTAACAGAAAGCTGACTTGGTTCCTCTGATGAATGGAGAATTGGAAGTGAATGCTTGAAGTTTTTAACTTGATTGGTTGTTTTTTAGTTAATTTTGATTTGAACAAATTGTACTTCACAAGTCCAATTAGCTGGTGTGTGATTCTATTCTATTTTAATTTAATTTTATATTCTAAGCTAACCATAGGCCCCTGATAAAACTTGAACAGAATTTAAACAGGGGGTGTGAGATTTAAATATTCAGGTAGATAAGGATAAAATTTCCATCTTTATTACAGTAAAATCAATTTAGACTTCAAAACTTGTTTTTCATGCTTCCAAGTTACAGGTATCCATTTGTTTTGAATTACACTGCAAAGTTTACAGGCCCTAATTAGTTTACAGGCCCTAATTCCAAGCCTTTCTTGGAAATGAAGACTTCTTGGGCCACGAAAGTTCACTTTATAGTATAATATATTCAGCTGCACACTTTTTTAATTGAAAAAGAAATGTAAATATGAAAAGTATCAAGGAGATTGATAGACACACAACCCCTGGTGGAGGTCTCATAGAAACATTCTTTTCCATTCCTCCATATTTTCTCCTCATAACAACCTGTCAGTAGATTTATCATTCTGGATCTTAGCAAAGGTTGGGGAAGAAGATGCATATTTATTCAAATATAATATCTTGAGCTCTGAGGAAAATGTGAGGTACAATCCAAAACAACAACAACCCTCAGTTGTGAGAACATGGCTGGCTCTCTAGTGGAGAGATGACCCAATTAATCTGAGGGATGGATGTGTTGCCAAGATGCAAAACTGAATCTCCTTAGTTATTGTTTGGATTGGCAGGTGGGTACATTTGCTTGGCATTTTCAGAAAAAATATTATCGGCAGAGGTTTAATAAAACAATCAGAAGTCATTATGCTGTGAAAACATGCCTGTTGCTGATGCTGACCTTTAAATTCTATTGTTTCATACTTTTTTTAAAAGAATTAATTATACCATTGCCTGAATTCACGCACCACATTATGAACTGATGATAATATAAACAGGTGAGTTTGTGTTGCATTTTAAATTTATATTGAATATCATATAACCCAAATAATGCTTATTTATTTATTATTTATAGCCAGAAACCCAACCAAATATAAGTTGACTTCAAATAAATGAAAATAATAAATAAATAAATATTAATTAAAACTCAATGCAGTAACCACCTACGGATCATATATAACTATCAGATTAACAGTTCTGGAAATTAAATCTATACTTCACTTAGAGCAATTATGATTGAGTGAAATTTAGGGACCCTACTAGATATTTCAACAGAAATTCCCCTATAGAGCAAAAACATAGGTACTTAGTCCAGTCTGATGAGATTCTGACTTAATAGCATCCTTAATAAGGATTCTATTAGGTCAGAACTATTAAGAATGTTAGCTGATCAGAACACCAGGGTTGGTACCTAGGATAGTGCAATCAAACAACTTAACCAACCTTTCTGAGAGAGGTAAAAGGAGTCTTGTAAAGGGATACCATGATGCTTCCTCTGTTCTTAATTCAAGACGTTAAATCCAGCCAACAAAATACACTCTCCTATGTGAAACTGAGCCAGTTTGGTGTAGTGGTTTAGGCAAAAGGCTAGAAACTGGGAGACTATGAATTCTGGTCCCCCCTCGGGCACAAAGCCAGCTGTATGACCTTAGGTTAGTCACTTTCTCTCAGTCCTAAGAAGGAGGAAATGGCAATCAGCTTCCAAAAAACCTTGCCAAGAAAACTGCAGAGACTTCTCAAGAAAGTCTTCCAGAATTGACATAATTGAATGGAAGAAAAAAACAGTGAAACAGAAGAGATATTAACTGGTGAGATAAAATTCAATCTTTCTGTAAACGAGCATCTAGGACACAATATTTTTGAGATTGCTTTTTCATATCTTTGTTAGAGCAAGAATGAAACTGAAGACTGAACTAACATTTTTCTTCAAACCTATCAGCAAAAATTTAGAAGGCTAGGAAATAATTAACATGTAATTCTCTGAAAAAATAGTGGCTATATTTACTTTTAAATTAATTAGTTCATTATATTTCCTCCTCTTTGGATTTTTTTTTCTGTAAGTGATCTTGATAACCATATACTACTCATGTCTGATAGATGTGAGGCCACAAAGTCACTTATTGCCATTTTGTTTTGATTAAGTGAGGAACTACTTCTGACTTTAAAGGTAAAGATTTCCCCTGCCAGTTGTGGCTGACTGTAGGGGACAGTGCTCATCTGTGATTCACAGCTGAGAGATCCAGTATTTGTCTGAAGATGCTTCCATGGTCATATGGCAGGCATCACTATGCACCAAGGCACATGGAATGCTGTTATCTACTTGCATTTTTACATGTTTTCAAACTTCTAGCTTAGCAGGATTGGGGCAAGTAACAGGAGCCCACCCTGTTACATGGCACTTGGGTCTTGAACTCAACAAACCAACCTTCTGGCCAACAAGCCCAGCATCTTAACCACTTAGTCACCACACCCCCTTGCTCAGCCACTCTGCTCCCATTCTGACTTATGCCACCTCTTTTTTTCTATTTTTTTTAAGGGAACGTTTATCATCTCTGGGATCAGTATCTCATTCTGGCGGCTGATATAGTGTGAAATAATATTTATGCCAGCATCTAATTCCACTTTTCTCACTCTTTTAACAAATCTAGGTCCAACTATCTCAGGGTAGACGGCCATTTGTGTTTGTAGGTGCTAGGAAGAGAAAGTCATCTTACAAATCTTCCCTCCCAAAAATCTCTGCACTTTCTTCTCTCTAATTCCCTCTGCATTTCCACCCATACGCACATACAGACACTTTGGTCTTCATTTAAAATTCTCTGGTTCAAGCATCTTGGATAGAGGTTACACAATATGAGATGTTTTTCTCTTCTTAAGAACCATTGCTCTTGACAGATTTATTCACTAGGGCAAATTGGTTTCAGATGAAGAAGGAAAAGACCACTTCCACAATAAAACTCTGAACTGTATCTTCAATGCAATGGGAATGAGGCAGTGGAATAAGGCAGGGAATGGTGACTTCATGACATTACTTCCTCAGGAAATGTTATCGAAGTGATTTTCTTGATGTAGTAAGCAGAACATTAGGGTGAGCAACAGAATAGACAAAGATAGGAGCAAACAGAATGTTCCCTTTTGGTTGTCCATATTTTTACTGCTCCAGGAAGTCAATAGAATATTTAAATCAAAGAAGTAGTTCTTCTGGAACATTTTTCCCTTTAGGCAAATGTCTAAAACATTCAAGTTCAGTTTTTGGTGAGACAGAAATTTCAAGCTGAAGGGAATAAGAATGAAGCTTATCTTTATCTGCATTTGGTAAAATCTCTTCAATTTTAAGATTTTTTTTCCTCAGATAGATTTCATTTCTGTGGTGGCACAATCTTAACTGTATTTACAAATTATAAATTTCAGAGGGAAGGATTTTATAGTTCTTAAGGGACATAACAACTATCTATTTTATGCACATCTACATTTTATATATTTTTTGTCAGCTTAAGGCACATTTTTACCACTGGATTAATTCTCTTCAAAACAAATGTTGATTGATGTCATACAGTCGAAGGCCTCTGAACAAAACAGTTCCTTCATAATTCCCCCCCTTGCCATTACTTAACAGAAAACAACCCTTGTAGACCTTGAATCCAAACCTGTCAAGAAAAATCAAATTTGCAAATCCTCTAAAACAAATGGATTTGACAGTCATCCAGCCAAGGATATTGGAAGCACAAATTAAAAAACAAAAAACAAAAATTTGAACAGGCAGAAGCTTTGAATTGAATTCAGGTGCACTGTTCTATACCCGTTTAAAGAAATTTGTAATAATGAGATTTTTTTAGCCTTGCTAAAATAGCAGCATATAAAAAACAAACTATATATGTATGAATTTTATGCATACAATTAAGACCCTAAGTGATAAACATGAAAGTGAGAATAAAATAATAATAAAACCTACTTGATAATGAAAAATCCAGTAAAAGGGACAGCACCAGGCCATGACAGGCCAATTACCTGCTTACCATTATTAACTGGTGTTGTAGCTAATGCAGTGCAATAACATTTAGTTGAAAACAAGCTCTTTCTACCTGGGTACAAAGAAAACTACCCAAACTGCAGAGGAACAAAAGATCAGCTTTTAACTGACAAGATGATTTTGGAAAACTGTAAGAGAAGGAAGACCAACTTGAATGTAGTTGAACTGATTAAAAGAAACACTTGGCTTTCTGCCACATGACTGGATAAACAAGTGCTTAGAAATAACAGGAATCAGTAAAAAATCACAAGCTTTGTGCAAGGAACAATGGCACAATGGAAGACGCAGTTGCTGGTTAATTGTGATAGACTGGGAGGGATTAATATAAGGAGATGAATCTTTCAGGAGACTCAGTGTCATCATTATTGTTAGTCATTGCACTGATTCTTCTGCCAACAGTACTGAGCAAATCAGGCCATTGCTATCAAAAACATCTTTCATGTTATTCCACCTCTTTGCTTAGATGATCTGAAGCTGTATGGAAAAAAATCTGAAATAGAATTGCTGCTCAACACTGTCTGAATAAATAGCCAAAATATTACAATGGAGTTTAAACTGGACAAATGTGCCACCCTCACCATCAATAGGGGAAAGATATGAAAACTGAAGGAACCAAGATGCCCTATGGAAATAACTTCAAGAGTCTGGATGAAGGTAAAGATAAAGGTTTCACCTGCCAGTCGTGGTTGACTCTAGACCATTGTCTGAAGATGCTTCTATGGTCATATGGTCAGCATGACTATGTGCCAAGGTACACAGAATGCTGTTACCTTCCCACCAAAGATGGTACCTATTTATCTACTTGCATTTTTATATGCTTTCAAACTGCTAGGTTGTCAGGAGTTGGAGCAGGAATAGGAGTTCATCCTGTTATGCAGTGATGCTTGGGTCAATAAGCTGACAAGCTCAGCATCTTAACCACTGAGCCACTATGCCCCCATCACTATAAATACCAGGGCATCCTTCAAGTTGACAACAATAAGCACACTGAACTCAAAAAGAAAGTTAGAAGTGAATACATCATAAGAGTGAAAAAGATTTTAAAGTCCAAACTCAATGGAGGAAATATTGTCAAGGCAATTAACACCTGGGCAATTCCAGTCATTAGATGCACAGTGGTATAGTGAATTGAACTCATGCAGAACTAAAAACCCTGGATGGGAAGACCAGAAAAATAATGACAACGAATTATGCCCTTCATCCACACAGTGATGCTGACAGACTCTACCTACCAAAGAAAATAGGTGGCCTATTTTGGAATGTTGCAAAAGTAAAAAGGGCATTTGAAGAATATCTGAAGGGCAGTGAAGAAGATGCACTGAAATAATATGCAATGAAGGCTTATTGAATACCAGACCAAATAAAGAATAGAAAAGAGACATGGCAAGTCAATGTACTATGTGGCCAGGACATAAAAAAAAAACAGGCAAAGCAGATAACAACAAGGTCTGACAATAGCTAAGAGCAGAATTGAGAAGGCAGCAACAGACAGCAAATGCTTTCTTTCTCTGCAAAGAAGCTGAAGAAATAGTAGACCACCTAGTTAGCTGCTGCAAGAAGATCATACAGACTGACTACAAACAAAAGCATGACAATATAAAGAACAATAATATCTGCAAAAATAATATTTGTCTGCAAGAGCTAGAAAAAATAGAAAGTAAAGAAGGTAAAATGCTTTGGTACTTTAGAATTCAAACAGACCAGTCTCATAACAGACCAGACTTAACAATTATTCATAAGAAAAACAAAAATGTCTGGATAGTGGATGTAGAAGTAGCTGGAGAGAGCAGAAGAGAATAGAAGGAACCAGAGAAAATCACAAAATATGAAGATCTGCAAAGAGAGTAGAATGACTGTGGCAAAAGAAAGCAAATATATTACCAATAGTAATATAAGTGCCTTGGGTGTAGTTCCAAAACATCTGGACGACCATGTAAATGATGAAATAAGCTTTAGTCTGTGGTTTTTAGTTCAATATTCTCCAAGTTACTTGGTGTGGAAAATATGGATCTAGAGGTTCTTTTAAACATTGGAATTCAAAAAAATTACCACTAGTCAATTACAACAGTTTTATTTGAAACAGTTTACATCCTGTGTCAATACTTTTAACACCATCAAAGAACAACATCTGCCTCTTCCAGGTCCTTGGAAAATACATGATAGGTGGATAAAAATGTTAAATCCAGTCAAAACAGCTGGCTGAGTGTGCAACCAACCATAATAATAACCATAACCTATTATTTATTTTGCAATTCAGATCACCTGGATTATTACATGACCAATTAAATTTCACACCCATTTCTGCAGCAATTGTTAAGCAAATTATCATTGTCATTAAGTAAATCCATGGTTGGTAAGTTAACATTTTGGTGTGTTTTTGGTAAAAACCAAAAATGCCTGTTTTCAGCAAAAAAGTTGTAAATCATAGTCATGTGACTATGTGATGCCACAAATAGTTGTAAATGCAGGCCCGTTTCTGACCACCCAAAATACACTTCTGGTCTATGGGGTAGTAGCTGTTTGAACTTTGGAACCAGATCATAAGTAGTCTTTTAGGGTTCATCTTAATTTCATCATTATAAATTGAGGAGTACCTACAGTCTTAAAAATTTTGTATAAATTCTGCAATAGATGGCAGCTAAGAGGTACAGTTAACTCTGTTTCTTTGCTCGTATTGTAGATAACCTTGAGAGAAATATAAGATAACTTTTCCTAGAGAAAGAGGGCTGAAATGTTATTAAGCCCTGATAAATGTGACAATATTTGAAGGTGGGTCTCTGATTCACTGTTGTATAAGGCTAAAAATTGGAGGAGGTACAGCACAATGTATACAGGATTCTATAATTGTAAAAATAATTCTATCATATCAGTATATCAGTAAAAATAATTCTAATCTTTCACTGAAGTTGTTTTCCTGGTTTGATCTATCTAATGGGGCTGACAGCTATTTAATGATCAGCCAGATTTTTGCAGTGCGGTTACTAACTTAATAGCTCTACTTGGCTGCAACGTTATTCACATGGGGGGTGTGATTGTGCGGTATCTCACCATCCTTTGACTCCATGGATTTTTTTTCCCTCTCTATTAATCTGATAAGGATTCATCTGAGAGAAGTCATGTTATAAAGAACTATAGTCTAATATCACAGATGGATATTAGTTAGCTAACTAGGTAAGGGTATGATAAAACAGTACTTGTTCTGTTGAATACAAGTAAAAGGTTGACCAGCCACTTTCTAATCAGAAAAGGAGCTGGTATACTTAGAAAAGGTAGGAACAAAAAGATGAACAGAAAAAAAAAAACAGCTGAGAAAAAGGGAAAGGAAAAAAAAGTGGTACCTAGGATATGAAGACTCTGATAGGACTTTTGAGAAGTAAATGGGATTCTGAAATGTACATAGGATTCAGTACCATTATTCATGTGATGATATGCTAAATAAAGTTTTAATCATTCCCAATCAGCTCTTCCCTGAGGAAATGAGAGACCTGGACATACCATAAAACTGAGTCTAAAGTACTGTGCTATTAGAAAAATAATTTATAAAAGAGGTAATAGAATTATATATTTTTTTAAAAAAAGTCTGCATATGTGACTTCTCTGTTAATTATTTTGGCATGATGTCAACAAATGATCCTAAAATTAATGCATCTGGAAAAAATGTCACTTCCACTCAGATAAATTCTGAGTTGAATATAGGAGGTGAGATCCATATTTAATCTTGTTTTATGAAAATGAGTGACATATTAAGAGCAATGATCTCTATTGTGTTAATCAATACCAATTGACACATATGTAATTTCTAGCCTTAATCAAAGCAAAAAAAAGTTTGCTTAGTTTTACCTTGAGGCAAGAAACGATATCTGCACTAATTTGTATTTGGTTATTTCAGAGTAGAAGACAGGATAACTAACAAAATCCAGTTACATCCCTTCCTGTTTCTGTTTTATCTGGTATTGATAGAAACAACCAAAATAAAATGTTTTGATTATATCATTATTTTGCTGATTAAACTAAACTTCACCTTCCTTGAAAGGATTATATTTCTACAGAGGTAATGCTTTGGGAATGCGAACTAATTTAAAGTACTGCAAAGAGTAGCATATTTCAATTGAAAAAATGAAATAGACTTTGCACTCTTGACCTTAGTGTTCCCCTAAGAGGAAATCAAGGAAAATAGAGAACTTTAACAAGATAGTCTTTGATATAGGATGACATTGTCATAGAAAGCGGTGGCCTAATATGTGGCTTTGTGGGTTGGCCTCAGATCGGGCAGGAGATGGCTATCATCTGGAAGTTTTTTATTTTCTACTGGACTGAAGATCCCACCTCCATTTAGCCTCCTTCCATCTTGTTCATTCCTTTCATTTTTACTGCTTTTATTCTTTTTATTACTGTTTTCCATATATTTATCACTATTCTATTGTAAACTATCCACTCGTTTTTGAGATGGGCAGCACACAAATTTAATAAATGAATGAATCAATTTTATTCATGGAGTTTAAAGAAGTTAATGTTAGGAATATAGTTGCTTCCTACAAAGCAGCACTGTAAATAAATGATCCTAGACCTTCTCACTATTAATCAGGAAAAGATGCTTAGTTTATGGCAAATTTTGGAAGGCCACTTGATCATAGCTACTAAGCAATTACTGAATGTACCTTAGCATTCAGCTGAATACTTGATAAAGAAACAGAGGAGTGTTATTCAGGGATAAAAATCTATCTAGAATGAAGTAGGGTGTCTAAACTGTTTTAATTCTGGCAACTGGCTCAGAATTAGACTTCATTCTCACTCTGTTTCTCCATTGCTTCACTGTCAGATAGATATTGTGCTGTGGGATTTGGGACAAAAAACAACACAAACATTAGGAAAAATCCACTCCCTAAATAAAATTAATTGGAAATTAAGGAGTACAGTAGATATAGTGATAGGGAGGTCACAAATCAGGATGCTTCCTGTGATTCAGGTGTGGGGGACAAATAATATTCCACCATTTTTTTATGGTTCTGATATGTATACTAGCAGAACAGAATAAATGAAACTGATATTCTCGAAAGGAGAGATAAAAGAGAGCACAAAACAACCCTGCTGGTTTGGAGAAACTGAGGTAGCCATGCAAAATTTAAAGGCCCAGGATCACACTTTAATGAGGACATCTCCCTTAGTCTCATATGAAAAATGTAAAAATTGGTTAGGAAATATATACACATTTCTCAAAATGAACAGGAAACTCTGAAACAGGATACTCTGAGTTCTGTATACATATGATACATAACAATTATATGTTATGATACATAACAAGCTGTAGCAGGATGTTAGTAGTAAAGATTTAGAGAGAAGATAGCCTTTTGTTTTCCTGCAAGTATGCCAAAGTTGGGTTGTAAACAGAAGGAAACTGAAATCTTGCCCCCCCATTTATGGAAGGATTTAATGTCTTTATATATATGCTCTGTTTTATTCCTCTTGAAAGCCAGTTAGTTTCTTTGTCAAGAATTTAAC
>JANHZU010007358.1:41858-75750 GCA_032468055.1 Acrochordus granulatus | reverse complement strand
AAAGAAAGAAAGAAAGAAAGAAAGAAAGAAAGAAAGAAAGAAAGAAAGAAAGAAAGAAAGAAAGAAAGAAAGTCTTCCTCCAGGATCACAGAACACTCATGATACACTATTTATTCCTTAAAGCATTTATAAGCAATGCAATCACTAAAAAGAAATAATAAATTATGAACTACTCTTTTAACAGATCCTTTTACATTTTATCAAAGAGAGAATCTGCTTCTGCTTACTTAATGAGCATTGCTGTATAAAACTGGAATCTGAGATCCATTTCACACAAAAGTGCTACTGTCACTGTCTTTATGTACTCAAGATTTCACAGTATATTCATGAATTACTTAGGCCTTAGGGTTACTTCTTGTATGAGTACTGATCCTATTGGCTGCATTGATATAAGAAACAGTGACCCAACCTGAGAGCCCATGTTAAAGCTAAACAGCCTTTCCTTGATCTAGTATTCTTCAGATGTATAGGACTTCAACTTGGAACAACTGGAATCCAGTATATTTTGAGGGCTGCTTGGAGAAAGCTGCACTGGAATGCGTAGATCAACTATTCTAAACTATGTGCTTGTAATAATGAGCTTGCCCCTACATTTGCCTGGCAGACTCACGGTTCACAAATGCCTCTCTCTTCAAAAGAATGAATGTCTTTTTGTACAACCTGTCCTCCAAAAGACCCCAGTTTTAATTCCAGAATTTAAAGTTTCTTCTATGCTATGTATTGTAATTTAATCCCAGAGCCCCCACCAGACTTAATGGAACATTGGCAATATGTTAAGGGGAGGAAGATTTTGTTGTCTGGCCATATCATCCAATATTAATACTGGCTACTTCTCACTTCCCACCGTCACTGTTCATGAGAAAGAATTAAAGTCTAAATTTTCCTTATGAATAGAAACACAAATTGGGCCTATCTCCAAGTCTTGAGGAAGAGCCTTAAACATGTATTTGTTCCCTTTGCTATATATGACTCTTTATCATATTCATACCAAATACTCTTCAGCTGGGGGGTCTATTCCCCTCCTCACATATTTAGTGTATCCTGCATATTATATGTATCCTGTGTTGACTCAATTGAATAACAGATCTGTAATCACTCCTCTCCATTGGCCTTCCAAAATGAATTGGACTATTCATATACTAGCTAAACATAATCTTCCTTGTTTTTTTTATTACTGATTTGGCAATCATTTGGCAGATTCAGTTTATTTTTCTCCTAAGAACCTTCTGTCTTCTTAAGTCAATAACAGAAAAGCAGCTGATGAAAAAATAATAATAATAAATTATTCAATTATTATTATTGAATAATAATTATTATTCAGTAATAATAATTGAAGAACTATTCCCGATCTTTTGTATTTTAATTCAGGTTCTTTATAATGTAAATGGGTTCTTAGCAAAGAACAGAGATACCTTGCCAGCTGATATTGTACGACTCCTGCGATCCTCTGAAAATTACTTGATTCAACAGCTAACCCACCCTCTTACAAAAACAGGTAATAAATCCTACTGTACATTTGCCAGGTCTAGTATTCTTTGCTTTCTGTCCAATGTGTGTCTCCCTCATAGAATAGAGGGAATTATTTGCCCACAACAGCCACCATTCAGGTATATCAATGAAAGTCATGCAACTGGTACATATCCATGATCATCCTTTCTGTCTGTAATTTTCCAACATCCTCTCCTTAGGAAAGTCTGCTATATGGATCAAACTGATGCAGTACAATTTATAACTATCATTATATCCTTGCCACTTTCTAAGATAAAAAAATGAAAAAATGCCTTGTTCTGAATCGGTCACTCTTATATTTGTATTGTCTACAGCATCCTATTCCAACCTGATATCCTGTAAATATATTAGGCTAATACTCCATTATTGTCCAACATATTTTAAAGGCATCAGATTGGGAAAGGGAAGCTCATATGGTCTGTAACTTTCTAATATTTCAGGTTTGTCTTTCAAAGTGGGGTGGAAGTGTCTCATAAAAAAAGACCTATCTGGAAATGCTAGAAATGAAGCTGGGACCATTTACCCACAAACTAGGGCTCATTTCAGAAACTCATTTAAGGACTGCACAAACAGTAGTAGATGCTGGTGTAAGATTACAACTAACAAAAATGTACAGATAGTCCTCACTTAATGATCATTAGTTCAGCAATCATACAAAGTTACAACAGCACTGAATGAATGGTAACTACAACCAGTCCTATAGTTATGGATACCCCTGTGGTCATGTGTTCAAAATTCAAGCACTTGGCAGTTCACCTGCATTTATGACCATAGCATATACAGTACTTCAGGTCCACTCACCTATCTTCCCCCATCCTCTGCATGGAGGCTTCAGGGAGGTCACACAAAGGCCTCACAAAGGGCTGGCAGCTGCCTTGGCTGGACATGCCTCATCAGCAGCAGGTAGAAGACAGCGAAGGTCTGCTAGGGGCAAAAGTTGTAGACAGTGGAATAAAGGATGACCAAAAGAGCAGATATAGAGGAGAGATGAAGCAGAGATGAAGGTGGCAGGGCAGGAAAAGCATGAGATTCTGGCCAAACAATAGGGCAGTTGTGGCCTAATGATCACATTTGGGATTACCAAAATTCCTGTCATAAAGCAGTACATGATTTGTCCAACAACTGCTTTGCTTAACAATTGAAATTCAGTCTCAATTAAAGTTGTTAAGCAAGAACTACCTGCATAGGGTGAATATAACACATCATCGTCTCTTAGTCCTGCCTATCTCACATGATATTTGAAGGCTCTATGATTTCACAATATATTCCACTTTGAACCCTTGCAGAAAAGATGGGATATAAATCTAATGAACAAAATTAGTTAAGAGAAATAAATCATATATTTTGCCATTGCTCTGCAGGCACTGACTATGAGGATTACAATTTCTTTGATTGGTCCTGCTCCTCTGATTTTAATTGCAATCTTGCTATGCCACTCTGTAGCAGATTAATCATTTCCCATGATAGGGATTAAATGGAGTCAAAATATTTTTTGTGCATAATAAACAGAAAAAGAACACAGGATGACAACTCACTATCCAGGTTTTTATAATAGCCATGTATTGTGACAGAAATTGGCTGAAATGCTGAGAAATGGGCTTGAAATCTTAAACAGCTTAATCGAAATAGAGGAAAATGCTTGTCACCCTTCTTTCTTAGATGTATCTGGGGTAGACACATTTTTTGTTATGTGGATGGGTATTTCATAACATTTTTTGTTATGTGGATGGGTATTTGTTATGTGGATGGGTAATCTTATTCAGCAATACTTACGTTTATAAAAATAAAGATGAGCCTTGTGTTGGACATTTTAGTTAGCTTTCTGCAAGATTAATCCCCAGATGAATTCCCTGATTCTCAGAGATCCATAGGATAGGAAACATGACTACTACATAATACCACAAAAAAATAAGCCAGCAGCATTTTAGTATTTGTTGATTTTCACCCAAATATGAAAACAGATTGAAAAATGCCAAAAATGACAATTGTGGTATTCATTAATTTTTCAGTAACCAGCATAGCTTTCGTACAAAGTACTATAGTATACATACTATAGTAATATAGTATACATACTATAGTAAAGCATACTGTATATGCTTTTTCTAAATATAAATAATCCCTGGGTTCCAGAAGCTTTAACCTACGTAAATCTAATTTTGGGGAAAGGAAGTAAGCACAGCACACTTTGGAATTAAATAATTTAGATTTGGAACTTTTAAATAATAGTAGTAATAATTTATTTAAAATTATAGGCCAACACCCAGCAGCTTTGAGCAGTTTTAAAATTGTTAAAAACCTTTAAAACAAGAAAACAATCACAAACAAAGAAGAACAAAGATGGCAGAGATAACAAATAAAGATAGGAAAAAAGGAATGCTTCATTCAAAATACCAGTAGATGTGGGCCATTCAAATTTCAGAGGAAACCTCATTCAAGACTGTAGGAATTTCCAGGGTCCTGATAGATAGCATAGTTTAACTGAAGGACGCTGGAGGAGGCCAATCCTGCCAGATCAGACATAGCTGGGCAAATACTATATAAAGAAGTCTCTCATGTAACCAGACCATAAGAGCCCTATGCCATGTAGGATTTTATAGTGACCAGCACTCAGATCACACCTAGAAGCAAACTGGCCGCCTGCGCACCATACCAAGACATGCCCGTCATTGCCCATGCCATTACATTCTGGACTACTTGAGGTTTCCAGGTGATCCTCAAGGGCAGCTCTCTATAAAATGTGTTGCAGTAGTCAAGATATGAGATCTCTGAGGGGCCCACCAATGGCACAATTGGTATACTAGCTGAAGTTGTGCAACTGCCATCTCTTGTAGAGGCAGAAAGTTTAAAATGGGTGTGATTGTTTGATTTTAACGTTTTAGTGTTTTTATCAGATGATAATATATCTTTTGTTTCCTTCTTCAGTTTTCTACCCCAAATTGTACATCTGCTTGAGGCCAATAATATATAAATATTATATTTATATAAATATATACAATATTATATTTGGCAATAGAAAACAAATTTGTGAAAGAACAGTTTGCCCACACTGTCCAAATGTAAAGAAAAAGGAGATCAGAAATAGGAGATGTTAGACTGCAGGATATATTGTTCTTTGAGGAACTGGGAGAGACGACTGCAACTGAACAAGTCCTTGAGGGCCAAGCACAGCTGTTACAAACAGTACTGAGCATTGCCTTTTGTTATTTATTTTTAGTGTTGCAGTTATACACATTGCTTGTCCAATGAAATGTGTCCTTAACTCCTTAAGAGAATGAGCTTCTTCTGTCTTCCAGCTCAAAAAAAATGACAGCAGCTCTATAAAATACTTTTCTCATTTTCCCCATGGATTGTTTCCATGCACTGTTTCCTGAACCATTCTTGAATTCTCAGACTGGTTCCTCATTTACAGCATGCCACAATAGGCCATTTGAAAATTGTACAATATTTCCTAATCAGCGTAAGCCACTTAAGCTAAGTGTGTAAGGTTTTGGAAGTACAAAATAAGATGAGAAAAGATTTTCAGGACTTTGATTTACACAATAACATGAAAACAATAAATGCAGAAGATATGTTCCATTTTTGCATAATCTGCCAAAGATCTGTTTTCATCTTCTATTAAGTAAAAGGGAAATAAGAAATTTCTGAAGAACTTTAATATTCTCAGTGCTAGTTTAATGCATGTCTTCCATTGTTCGCAAGATGTTGTTTATATTTATGAAAAATGTTTAGTTACCTTTCCAGTTACAGGATTTTTGGAAGGCAGCATATAAAAGCAAAGTAATGTAAAAGCTTTAATAATATTCAAACAAGCATCAGCATGACAAAAGATGGACTAGAAAAAAGTAAAAACAAATTATTGTTTTCTTTTTTGACTAGTCATCTAAAAAAGGACCAATAAGAACAACAAAAACAGACTGAAAATCATTCTTATTGATATCTTTATCTTCTAAAAGACCTCTTGAAAGACAAAGGTAAAAAACTGAAATCATCTTTTAGGTAGGAGACTATTCCATGAACCTAAGTGCATTGAACATCAAGGCAATTATTGGAATAATAAAAGATACTTTCATGAAGAAACTATGATCATGATCAAATTAACCATTTTAGTCTAAACACAATGGTCAAGTATGTTTGCTCCCTGCCTTATCAAGGAAGGGACTCTTTTTAGCATTTCTCTCCTGCCTCTTTCTCTCTCTCAGATAATTTGGCACACTGCAAGCATGTAATAAATTATCAGATGTGGAAACCACAAAATCCAGTCAACCAAATAAAAGTAAAGAAGTCCCTGGACTGCTCTCTAAATCAGGTATTAAAGTAGACAAGACTATACTGTTACTGTTCCTCAAGAAGGAAGGGGTCTTGGTTTTGCTTATGTATTTTCTTTTTTTGTTTAGCAGGGTATCTTTGAATCGTACCATTCTTTCTGTAATGGAAAAAACAACTTCTTCCTTCTTTCTGGCAATGATTTTATCATGAATTTATGGAAAATTAAATTCTCAATTGTCGTTTTCTTTAGCTCTCATCTGTAAATACCTTTAGTGGTGAGCATGAATAACTGAATTCACAGAATCTAACTTTCTAGCAAATGTAATTGAAAAATAAAAAGTACAAATATTCTAATTATAGAACTGCATCTGATTCTATTGAAAGAATTGCAGTACTATTATTATTGTTGTAATTAATATTATTATTAGATGTCCTAGTTTTTAATAAATAAGAGAGTATTAGGCAAAATATTTTTCTTTACATTTGTGACAAATACCTGCATTAAACTATGTTCAGATTTTCCAAATATATAATATGAAAAATTATTGTATGTTTCTGAGGTAACAGCACCTACAGCTTAGAATAAAACTTGGTTCTTTAAAGGGTCATTTTGTTGGGCAGGTTAAATCATCTTTAGCTGTTATACCAATAAGCAGTGTCATTTTTCTTTCTTGATCATACAGAATGAGTTGGAAGATTCCATGCATCCAAGAGAAACAACCAGTACAAAAACACAGACAGTTGCTTCTTATTTCCGAGTATGTTGTTATTAAATTTTTATTTATGCAACAATCCACCCTCTTTTCTCTAATTGTATGTAAAGTGAATTCTCCTAAAAGTCAGCCACGACTCTTGATAATTTGATGGAGATGTTTATTAGTTTTCTCAGCATAATATAGAAGTCCTTTGCTATTGCAATTTTCTGGGAAGATTTTTCAACTTATCAGTGTGCCCTTTAGCCTTGGAATATTCTGGTACTGGTCTCCTGCCTCAGTACAAGCTGGATTTCACCATCCTTAGCTTTCTGAAATGAACCAGAACAACTTCATGCTGTTTAATATTAATTTTTAGATTTTTTTACATATAAAGACTGAGGAAAAATACTTCAATAGATTATAGTGAAAAATCTGCTGTTTTTCAGAATGTTAACATGAATTTGTGGAGATTTTTTTCATCTAATACCATTGTCATGCATGCATGCACACAAACAAACCAGCTTATTGAGGGAAGAATTGTGAATAGACTGTGATCAAACACTGGGATTGGCACAAGTCAAGCTATTCTAGATAATATAGAAACACTGATCTATGTGGCCCTCCAGAAGACCGTGAGTGGCACTTGGCCAAAATTCACTTCCTGTTCTACTCTACTACTTAAAACAATTTCTTCACTGTTCCTAATGGTACAGCTGGACCTACTAATTACTCTATCTCAGTGCAATTTTAAGAAGAGAACAGTTGGGTAAGATGGCTACAGCGGTCACTGAGACTGTCACTAGCTCTAATTTGGTATTACTAAAAGAACTGGGATTAACATAAATGGTATCTGCACCTTTCAGAATATATGCTGTCTCATTATTGATTCTATATCTTTATTTATTAGTTATGTTTCACAAATTCTGTTTACCTAATTGACAGTTGCTAGAACATCCATGTATACTTCCCCATTTGATTAGATTTAGTCCCAGATTCTTCTAATTGCCATGCTGCAAAATAAAGTTCCAAACTGTAGGATAGATTTTATTCAAATAATATATCTGGCCCCACCTAACCCCATTAGCATTCTTGGTAAATTAGTATAGAACCTACTTTGGTTGAACTCATAAAGCTAATTAGGATTAGAACTGGATAGAACTTGGATTGGAGACCACTACAAAATATTAAGGCTATAAACTAGATTTGGAAATCAAACAAATATCCCCAAAAATAACTTCCAAATTACTTCCATATTATTTCAAAGAAAATTACATGGACCTCTAATCATCAAAAATCAAATTAAACTCAAAGGAGTCTTTTTCTTAAAATTAAATTTAAATTAAAGTCAGAGAAGTAGTACATTAGAATTTTGTTATTGTATTCTATATTATCTTCCTATTCATGACATTGCTTCTATATGTTCCAAATATTTTAATCACTCAATGCTTGGATTTGATTATTATGTCAATTGTAATTGTAGCATTTAGTTTGTGATGCTCACTGAAATTATACATTCAAGGAGCATATTAATATTGTTTCTAAATATACATTTGAATAATGCACTTACAAGTTGCATTATTCAATGTATATTGTTGCCACTAATTTTTTCGAGGCACCCTGATGCTTGCACTATTAGCTTCTCTGTTTTGAATAAGAATTTGCATTGAGTCACTGTAGAACACCTGTCAGAATATCATTTTATGTCACAACTGCCATTAATTGCCAAGAGGCAATTACATCTCTCTCTCCTTGTTAGAAATGCATAATAGGAAGAATGTGTGCAAATATATTAAGCTTAAGACATTAGCTGCAACAAATTTGCTGAATATCAGAGGTCACCATGATCTATGTGGATGTAAGCTCAAGGGTATGTAATCAAGATACACAATTTTATGATCTACATGTAGTCTTAAACACCAGAAAAGTCTCAATAATAAAAACATGGAATAAGCAAGAGCTCATAGACAATCAAATTGAGAATTCCTTTCTCATGCATGTTTTGTCTATTCTGTACAATCAATCTCTAATTTACATAAACAAATCATCCTTGTCTGTAGTAAGGCCACAGAGATGGCAGAAATTTAAATACCTCATTTAGCATGATTTGAAGAAGCCATTTAATATGATACCTTTGGCATATAATTATCTACTTATTCAAAGAAGGGTGAGTTATTCCATCGCATTCTTAGATGGGTTAATTGTTTTAATTTCATGTGTAGGTTATACACTTTGATGTAGGCCTAATTTTCCTTTTGAAATAATGCTTAAACCAGTATATAGGATAGATTCACTTGGCATTTTTGCCAGCTTTGTTCTCTTGCTGTCTTGTGGCAGCTAACTCATCAAACTCAAACAGTCTGGAGCTCATAAGCTGACCTCTTCCTGCAAACAGTATTCTTGGTGCTTGCCAGCTTCCATATTCCACTTGACATTAAAATATTTTTTTTATTTTTAAAGTGAAGTGGTAAATTAGCATATTCTAAATCAAAATACTCCAATCTTTACCATTATTTTTATTTACAAATATTTCTTTCAAGTTCATTATAATAGAAGGGAGTTTATTTTGGAAGCTGCTAATGTATTATCATTTTGGCTCCTCTCTATAAGGCTCCTAAGCATCATTATAAAAGGGTATCTCAGAGAAGATGGAATGGTAGAAATATTCCAGAAGATTCATCCGAATCTAAAGGCTATGGCAGAAATCAATCATATAGTAGCTAAATGCTCTCTGATCAGTTGATATTTTATAACTGACTACTTGACAACAGTTTTAAGTATACTCACTGGCCCAAGATTTACTTATTCCTGACATTTTCTCCACTCAATTTTGGATTGTTTAAATTATTTGTGAGAACAGAGATTATTAATAGTTCCTCTTTTAGTTCTTTCAGGTAATCCATTCTTAATTATGATTGTCTGTAGTCATGTTTTAAACCAGGCACATTTTCAAATACTGCCTACAAAAGCTTTATCAGTTTTGCAAACAGGACTCTAAAAGAAACCCAAATGTTTCTATCATTTTCATTCAGTACTCATTGATGGATTTGTTGTCTAAAATGATGGTTGGCCAACCTCATTTTGTTCGTTGTATTAAGCCAAACAATGATCGACAGGCAAACAAATATGACAAAGAAAAGGTATTGATTCAATTGCGATACACTGGAATTCTAGAAACAGCTCGGATTCGGCAGCAGGGTTATTCTCACCGTATTCTTTTTGCAAACTTCATAAAGCGGTAAGTCCTTTAGAAAGCTAGATCCTCTATACCTCCTTCGTTCTATGTTACTAGTTTTTCTATTTGCTTGTGTTGCTGCCAGGAGAATTATCATCAGCCACTGTTTTCTGCCTCCTTAAAATAAGAAGGATTTCTGCTCTTTTTCACCTGGGAAGCCAGACACAGGGAGCAACAAGTGATTATAAAATTAACTTCACGGTGTTACAGTTACATTTTTATTTGTATGACTAATCTTCTGAATTGTTTGTTTATCAAATTTATAACCTGCCACAATTATTAAAAAAGATTCAAGTGGCTCACAATAATAAACACTTTTTTTTCTTTCTAGCATTTTTTTTGGATTAGCACCCTTTTTTGGATTAGCCAAATGTTGTTACCTGAGCCTGATGTCAGGGGCTGAGTGACTGGCCCTATATCATTCAGCTAGCTTTCATGCCTAAGGCAGGATTAAAACTCATAGTCTCCTGGTTTCTAATTTGGTGCCTTAGCCACTGGACCAAACTGGTTTTAATAGTGCAATATTAAAACAATAAAAATTAATTAAAATTAAAACAATGCACACAATAGTGCAGACCAAAATTATCTTAGAAATACATTCAAAGAATATCTGGATTTAGACCCCCAAAACCCTCTGAAAAAGCCCTCTTTTCACCTTCTTCCTAAAGGGAGGTAAGGTTGGAGACCAAGCAATCTCTAACAAGAGGCCATTCCTCAGGACAGCTCCTTTCATAGAAGAAAATGCTTGTGATCATTGGCTTCCCAAAGTGCAGAAACAGAGGACTAGCAGCTCCTCCTGGCATGGTCAAAATAGGTGGACCATGTCTAGTTGGGAATTGTAGTGCTGCAAGTAATATTGGAGTTTAACTAGAGTGAGGTCATTGAAAGTCTATTTGTTAGGTGAGAGAGAGATAGACAGACAGACAGACACTGTAACATTCAATACTGCTGAAATCCTTTAAAGATCTAGTTAACATTGTATAAACTTTTAAGATGACTTTTCAAAGGTTAGTTGGCTCTTCATATTACACCTCTCAAAACTAACAAAAAAGACCAACTTAATCAGGTAAAAGAATTTTATGGCTTTCTTGAGAAGGTAGCAGAAGCATCACGCATTTTCTTCTCTGAAAGACAGGTCAATCAGATGGGGAATGTGTTACTTTTATGTAGTACTGAGGTGTCTATAGCATAGCTTTTCTGAATGGGTGGATGAGTTTAAACATAAATTATTCATTGAGATTTTGTGGCTTTTTCTGTTACTGTTCTTAAGTGTACCCCAGTATTTGAATAGCCTTTTAACTTGTATTATGCATGTTAAAACTTGTAGAAGTTGTCTAGTGAATTTCATATCAGTTTATTCACAAAATCAGATAAAAGTTAACTAATCAGCGTTAAATAGCTTTTGTAAATGTAATAGTAAATAAATCAACATTTATCCTCTCTGTTTTTCTTTTTTTCTGCTTCTCTCTTGGATTCTTTCTCTTGTAGATACTATTTCCTTTGTTACAATTCAAGTGACAAACTTCCTATAAGTCCTGCTATTTGTACTGCCATCTTGGAAAAAGCCAAGCTGGATAAATGGATGGTTGGGAAAACTAAGGTACTATTTCCACACTCCACCACTATCCATCTGTAATATTTTCTGCAGTTTCTGTACCTTTTTCTGCTGAAAAAATAGGATAATCAAAAATATATTGTTTTGCATTTCTGGAGGTTCATTCACATGCTATCATCCACCAATTTTTAAAATTATCCTTTTTTTTACTTATTCACTACTTACTATAGTTTGATGAACTCATTAGCTTTAAGGTGGCCTCATAGATACTTTGATAAAGAATTCTAGTGGACTCATTAATTTTAAATTGGCCTAATAGATATTATTAACCCATATATTTGTGACTTTTTATTTTACTTATTTTGTACATAATTTCATAAATACTTAGAAAACATTGTAAAGACAGTTTCTGCTTGTTCCACTGTTACATTCATCTAAGAGGTAAGGTAGTTTTGTCTAGAATTCAATGACAGATTCAGAATTGCCTCTGTTTGACAGACATTTTACCCACAATAGAACTGAAATTTATAGTCCCTGGTCATTTTTCATATCTTATCAGTCCTGTCCTCCAACAGAGCTGGAGAAAGTTTTTCAAGGCAATTCCTTAGTGGCTATTTCTTAGCTAGGGAGCAATCACCACTGGAAATGTTGTCTATGGAATTAAATGTTCTCCTTTTTATAATACATAAATAATCCTTCTCTTTTTTAAAATAGGTTTTTCTGAAGTACTACCATGTAGAGCAATTAAACTTAATGCAAAATGAGATAATCTACAGGATTGTTTTGATTCAAACCTACGTGAGAAAATGGCTTCATTCAAATAGATATAAGAAGTTGAAGGAGAAAAGGGAAGCAAGTGCAATTAAAATACAATCAGGTAATACAAATACATTTAGTATCTCATGTATATATATTTATAAAGAATAAGATACTTAGATGTAAAACAAAAAAACCACCCATTTTTACCATTGTTTAATTTGTTGTGGGACTAGACAGATCTCATCAGAGGAGCCAGAAAAAGAGTGTCTCCCTCCCATAAAAAATATGGTTAGACAATTTACAGAAACCTATACCACCTGGGTCATCACCCAAGTCAATAAAGACAGTGCTAGATGTTGGAACATCTGGTGAAAAATGGACTACAAGACTCCACTAGAGAATGAAATGGCAACCCACTCTGGGATCCTTGCCAAGAAAAACCCATGGAAAGTATCAAAAGACTAAAAAATATTACGCTGAAAGATGAGCCCCTTAAGTTGGAAGGTGTTACTGGGGAAGAACAGTGGGCAATTACAAGTAGCTCCAGAAAGAATGAAGTGGCTGGGCCAAAGCTGAAAGGATGCACAACTGTGGATGTGTCTGGAGGTGAAAGGAAAGTCCAGTGCTGTAAAGTACAACATTGCACAGGAACCTGAAATGGAAGATCTATGAATCAAGGTAAACTGGACATAGTCATATATGAGATGACAAAATTGAACATCAACATCTTGGGAATCGGTGAACTAAAATGGACAGGAATGGATGAATTTAATTTAGATTGCTAAATCTGCTATAGACTGCTATACCTACTACTGTGAACAAGAATCCCTTAGAAAAAATGGAGTAGCCCTCATAGTCAGTAAAAGAAAGAGGAAAGCAGTATTGAGGTACAATCTCAAAAATGACAGAATAATCTCAGTTCAAATCCAAGGCAAACAATTCAACAACACAGTAACCCAAGTCTATGTCCCAACCACAGATACCAATAAGGCTGAAGTTGACCAGTTCTATGAAACTCCTTCTAGAAGTCACACCAAAAAAAGATGTCCTTTTCATCAAGGAGATTAGAATGCTAAGTAGGAAGTCAAAAGATAATCAGAATAACAGGAAAGTTTGGCCTTGGATTACAAAAGGAAGCAAGGCAAAGGCTCACAGAATTATGTCAACAGAATATGCTAATCACAGTAAACACTCTTTTGAAACAACCCAAGAGAAGATTTTACAAATGGGACATCACCAATGATCAACACTAAAATCCGACTGATTATATTCTGTGCAGCCAAAGATGGAGAAACTCTATACAGTCAGTAAAAACAAGCTGACTGTGGCTCAAATCATGAGCTTCTTTGGAAAAAAATTAGGCTTAGATTGAAGTAAGTAGGGAATACACTAGGCCATTCAGATTTGACCTCAAATATATCTCTTATGAATATACAGTTGAGATGAGGAGTAGCTTTAAGGGATTAGATCCAGTAGACAACTGGACAACAGTTGCCTGAACAACTGTCAACAGAGGTGTGTAACATTGTACAAGAGGTAGCCACTAAAACCATCCCAAAGAAACAAAAATGCAAGAAAGCAAAGTGGCTGTCTGATGAGTCTTTACAAATAGCTGAGGAAAGAAGGAAAGAAAAAAGGCAAGGGAGAAAGGAAAAGTTACACTCAACTGAATGCAGATTTCCACCAAATAGCAAGGAGAGATAAGAAGGCCTTCTTAAATGAACAATTCAAAAAATAAAAGAAAACATTGGGAAAGACTAGAGATCTCTTCAAGAAAAGTGGAGATATCAAGGGAACATTTTGTGCAAAAATGGGCATGATAAAGGACAAAAATGGTAAGGACCTAACAGAAGTGGAAGAGATTACAAAGAGATAGCAAGAATGCACCAAAGACTTATGCAAGAAAGATCTCAATGTTCCTGATAACTTACAATGGTATAGTTGCTGGCGTATGAAGTCAAGTGAGCTTTAGGAAACATTACTAACAATAAAGCTAGTGCAGATGATGGTATTCCAGATGAACTATTTAAAATCCTAAAGATTGTATGTTAAAATGCTGCGTTCAATATATCAGCAAATTTTGAAAACTCAGCAGTGGCCATGGGATTGGAATGTAAATTGTACTTTTCCAATTGGAAAAGGTCAATTTACATTCCAATCCCAAAGAAAACAATGCCAGATAATGTTCAAACTACTGTACAATTGTGCTGCACAAAGATGCAAAGAGTGGCAACTTGGAATGTCAGAGAAATGACCCAAGGAAAATTGGAGACTGTCAAACAGGAAATGGTCAGGTTGAAAATTGACCTCCTTGACATTAGTGAATTACATTGGACTGATGATGTCCGAGGAATTTACCATCTATTACTCAGGACATGAAACCATGAAAAGGAATGGGGTAGCCTTCTTTGCAAGTAAGAAACTGGCCCAAGCTATGGTGAGCTTTTCAACAGTTAGTGATTGTATGATAACCACTCAAATTCATGCTAAACTTCTTAAGATCACAATTGTTCAAGTCTACGTTCCAGTGATGTAGCAGACCCAGAAATAGAGAGTTTTTAACACCAGCATCCAAAAATCTCTGGAAAAGTGTCAAGGAAAGACATTGTTTATATAAAGGGTGACTTGAGTCTACACTCAAGTTGAGGCAGGCATCACTGGTGATTTTGGACTAGAGGACAGAAATTATATAGGAGATGGTTAGATACAATTCTGCCATAAAATTATTTTTGAATTATGAACATCTGCTTCAAGCAGCACAAATGTCACTTGTACATGTGGACTTCACCAAATGGGCTACACAGAAATTAAATAGATTATGTCCTTGCAGTCATCACTGGGCTAGTTTGATCTGTGCAGTTAGACATATCCAGGTGCTAATTGTGGTTCGGATCATGAATTATTGTTGTTCGGATCATGAATTACTCCAAGAAGATAGCAACACCTAAGAAGTTTAACACCACCAAAATTTCATCCATGTATGCAATTGAGATAAAGAATAGATTTGAACTGTTGGAAATGGCTGAAAATGATGAACTATGACAGGACTTTTAATAGAACATTACTGAAACCACTGTTAAACACATACCAGGTAAGAAGCCACAGGAAAAATCCAGGTGGCTTCAGATGAAACAATCAGTACAGCTGATCAGGAAAAAAACAGCCAAAGCAGCGGATGAATGGGAGAAAACAAGGAAACTAAATGAGAATTTTCAGAGGCAGCCAGAAAAGAAAGACAATGAAACTTATTGGAATCAGAAATATGTACAGATAGAAGAAGATGACAAGAAGGATTATACTAGGAATTCATTTGCTCAATTTAAATTAATTCAAACCACTTTTAGTGCACACAAAGCAATCATAAAAAACAAGGAAGAAACTGTCAGATCAACAAAACATCAAGAACAAATGGCAAGAATACACTGAAAAGCTTTAAACCAAAAGCAGTGGGACTGAACTGCCTCAGAATAATGTGGAAAATGAGACAGAAAATGAACCAGCCATTCTTGTGGAAGAAGGAGCATGGACACTAAGCCACCTGCCAGGAAACAAAGCACCAGTATTGATACCATCCCTGCAGAGTTGCTGAAGCATGTACCAATCAGAACCATAACAGCCTTATGCCAGAAAATCTGGGAAACCAGAAACCAAAACCAAACACATGACCAGAAACTTGGAAGCACTTCATTCCCATTCCAAGAAATGGTGACTCAGAGAACTGTTCCATCTACTGTACAATTCTCTCATACAGCATGCTAGTAAAATTATCCTTAAACTTGTACAACAACGCCTGGCATTTATCATAGAAAGAGAACTACCTGAAGTCCAAGCAGGCTTCCACAAAGAACGGGACAAATCTCAAAAATACCAAAAGAACATCTACCTGTGCTTTATTGACTACAAAAATGCCTTTGATTGTGTTGATCATGACAAGTTGTGGAAAGCACTAAAAGACCTGAGGGTACCAACACATCTTATCAGATTGCTGCAGTCACTATACACAAACCAACAAGCAGCTGTAACAACACTATATGGGGACACTGATTGGTTCAAGTTTGAGAAAGGAGTCCAACAAGGATGCATTCTCTCCCCTTTTCTGTTCAACTTGTATGCTGAAGTAATCATGAAGAAGGTGGATCTGGCAAAATCAAAAGTTGGGATGAAGATAGGAGGATGAATCATCAACAACCTTCAATACGTTGATGACACAATCCTCCTCTCAGAAACCCAGGATGGTCTAAGATGATCCAAAGCATCAAAGAAGAGAGTAAGAAGTTTGGCCTCCTTCTGAACATCAAAAAGACAAAGATCTTGAAGGCTGAACAGAATGAAGACATCAATATAACAGTCAATAATATGGAAATTAAATGTGTAAAAGAATTCACTTTCATGGGATCACCGATTATTCACAGTGATGAATGCAGTTCAGAAATAAAGCAATACATTTAATTACGTTGTATGGCCATGTCAAGCATGAACTGAGTATAGAAAAACATCAGCTTAACAACCAAATGCCGATTAATTCAAGTGATTTTTTTTCCTATAGCAATCTATGGTTGTGAAAACTGGTCAATGAAAAAGTTAAACAAGAAGAAGACTGACTCATTTTGAGCTGTGGCAGAAACTCCTGAGCATTCCATGGACAGCAAAGGTGTTGATCAAACAAGTGCTAGAACATATTAAGCCAGACGCATCCCAAGTTTGCAAAATAATAAAACTGAGACTTACTTATTTTGGCCATGTCATGTGACAAAGCTCATTTAAAAAAGATGTGCTGGGAATGCTTTGCAGCAAGAGAAAACCAGGTCACCAGAGAATGCAGTGGCTAGACTCCATCAAAGAAGATATGGACTGGAGCACATTGCAACTGAAAGAAGTGGCACTGGATTGAAGTGCGGGCTGAGATTTGGTCCTTAGGATCACTTACATTTGGACACGACTGACCATCTGACTGACTGATCATCATCATCCATGCCCAACAATTGGAAGAATGATGTTACTGTTCCCTTATATAAAAGGAAAGGTAGCATATGCAAAAAACTGCAAGGACTTTAGACTTTAAGTGTGTCTGGGAAGGTGCTTGGCAGAATTATGATTGCTGATGGATGTATAAACATACATAGTATATATGAAGTCTAACTGAAACAATTTATTACTGAGGCTTTCTTTTGGCTGTACACCAACTTCCATTAAAACTGTTGTTGTATACCCAAGGAAAATATTATCGTTAGTTTCAGCAATTTATTTATTAGGCAGTGTGACTGCAATCCAATTCAAACTGTCAAAGGCAAATTCAATCTGAATCATCAATCCAATCTGGAATATTGACTTACTTTTGTGTTAAATCTTGCACAGAATACACACACACAGAGAGAGAGAGCCATAATCAAAGGGTTTATATTTTCTTGAGCCAGTAAACATATTTAATTTTTAAAATACATATTTATTTATGCCATGCTGCTTCATTCCTTAACTGTATGCCAGGGCATTATGTTTTACACAGGGATTTAAATTAGGTTAATAGAATAGCATTTCGGGGTGTAGGAAAACTACTTTTGGTAATAAAGTTAAAAGCACCCGTATTCAATTTCTGCTGGCTATATAGAGCATGAAAGCTGGTTTGGTGCAGTGGTTAAAGACATTGGACTGGAAACCATGAGTTCTAGTCCTATCTTAGGCATAAAGCCTTCAGGGACAGACAGACAAATGGATAAATCAATAGTTGATAGATATTATATAACTTTGTGAACTGACAGTTTTCCTTTCTGATAATTCATTGTTCCCACTTTTTGCTCATTTAATTTTTGCACATTTGCACTATAAAAGAAACTACATGCTAAGAACAAAAATGCATCGTGTTCAAAATTCAGAGATAAAATGATATCCAAAACAGCGAAAAAGTTAAAATCAGAGAGGACTAGTATTATTATTTTGCAGTTTATTAATTTAAACAGGTGAGAAGATGTTATTTAATTACCAGTTAGCTAACAGCTTATCTCAACTTTTACTGTTGTCTTTTAATTATTTTTACTACATTGTATACTTGAAATTTTAGTTTTGTGAGGCTCATTAATTTGTATTCAATAAGACAAGAGAGAGAACGAGACAGAAAAAGAAAATAAACTTTGTACCAAGTCACATTTCTGAGAAATATCACTACTGAGTTTGCACATTTTAATTAATTTCATGTACAACTCTAATGGGAGTGAACTTTGATTAAAATCAAGGATTGATTTGTCGCATTAGTGAGAGATCCATCCCCTACAGCATTCTGATCTAAACAACTTCCTCCAAACTGAGCGGGGAGGTTGCAAGCAAAGGATAAACTACAAGAAACTGTTTTACCCCAGCATAAACTATTTATTGAAAATATTAGTCCAGTGTTTTCAGTTAGGGAGTTTTCACATCAGCTGCTTGTTATTTGATTCGAATAACTGGAATGGTTAAGTGAACAGGCTTGCTTGATATGCCCCTGTGGCAGCCAAGAAAGAAGAGCACTGCAGAGAAAAACCAAAGATTCCTTTACCTCCATGTGCTGGGTGGCTACAGCTGAGGAAGCAAATTATTTATACCCAGGTATTTCTTCTGGCAGGATATTTTGTAATTTAATAAAATTGGGCAGCTTATTAAATCTCATTTCTTTACTCTTGTCCAGATTTTTCTTTCTTCTTCTGGGTGTATAGGTAATAAAGCTTTCAAAAAATGGATTCCCTTTAAGAGTGAATTAACATCATCCACCGAAATTTGTTACCGCACAGAAGATGGCAGTGAAAAATATGTCATCCCTGGTCAGAGTTTTCATGAGACAATTTCATGACACTTTCTTACGAAATATCCAGCTGAAAACTAGAGTTTGGAAAAAGAAAAATGTACAGGTGGAACGCTGCAGGGAAGGAAGGAGGGAAGCATGCAAAGTTTTGCACCACTTTCCAAGCAAAGGCCATAGGAAGTACTTAGATTATTTTTCTGTGTTTTGTGCGGGTATCTCTGCATTCCCCTCTTCTGTATCTGCACATACTTCCATGTGTGTACAGGACAAACTACATGGATTATGATCTGGATCACGTGATCCAGAGGAAAGGGCTTAAATTGGAGCAATCTAAAGCATGCTGACCATTGTCCAGTGGCCTCTCTCTTTGGGATTTTGATTTTTTCTTGAAGTTATTCTTAACAAAAACGTATCCTCTTTTTGAACTCAGCATTTCTTTCCCATGTTATTTCTTTCTGGCACTGACACAGATTGGAAGAAAATAAAAGATTAGGGTCTCGTAAGAGAAGGAATTTTCTTGAAGACTTTGTCATGTAAAAATCAAGTGGTGATCTTAATTGCATTATTTAGGATTAAAAGATCACTTCGTGATCACTTTAAATCTTATTATTGGGATGGGAAAGTGCCTAACTGCAGAGAAGCAGGAAATTTAAACATCTTTGGAACAAATGATTGATCATAGCAGAATAGATTAGAAAACGTTGAAATGTAAATAGAAATTGTAAGAGAAGCATGGTCACATCATTTTAGTACATTTAACATGTAAAAAACCAGTCACATATATGGGATGATAAAACTTACCTGTTAATTACAATGAATATCAAGCCAAAATTTTATAATCTAAGTATCCAGTTGTAAATTAAAGGGTAAAATTTTTTAATAAAATCTACTTTTTTATTTATTTGCAATGAGAATTAATTCAATATTTTTTTTTCTTCACTGGCTTGTACAGGACTTCATGTTATTTAAAAACAAGGGGTATATTTTGGAAATGTAATTTAAGAAAATTATATAGAATTATATTTTTTATAAAGGACTTCTGGGAAAGTTACACAAACTGTTAGAAGGTATTTTGTTATGTAAGGGAAAATTGATATTATATAGGAAAGATATATATCGATGTGTGTGTGTATGTATGTATGTATATGGATGTGAGTGCACAAGCACATGTATATTCCAAATCAATTTGGGAAAGTTACAAATGAAAAATGGATGCAGACTTTTAGAGAAGTTGGAAAGGAAAGGGAAGGGAAGGGAAAGGGAAAGGCAAAAGAGGAAAGGTCCAGTAAATCTCTCCCTAAACCTGAACCATAATACAGAATGGATTTATAATTAGCTGCATCCCCATATAAATACCAAGATTACAATCTGTATCTTTTTCTGACTATACACGGACTCACTTTCTGTAAAGGGAAAGTGTTCTCTATCTTTGGCATTCAGTAGTATATTTCAGGTTTTTCATTTTGGTAAGTCATCTGTTTAATGAATAATGGCCCATTTCCTCTGTCTCTTGTGTGTAAGAAGTCACCATGGGAAATACAATGTTATTCTGGCAGCTCAGTTATACCTAGAGGTCACTGCTGACAAATGGAACATAAATTAGCAAGTATTCATGCCTGCCACATGAATATTTTAATGAATGTCTAATAGCCTTGACATTTTAGGAACTGGGTTTATAGTGTAGATTCCTTTGCCTACAGACACAAGCTAGCTCTTTATCAAATACTCAAAAAATATGAAAAAGATAAGGATCAATGTAGTGAATTGTAGGCCAGGTCTTCAACTCCTGGGTAGCCTGTCCTCCTGTTTGTCAATCTGATGACAGAAGTTGTGACTCATTTCCAATTCTCTTTCATGAATGGAGGAGAAATAGATCTCTTACCTCATGTAGAAATGTTTTTTTTCTTGTTTTTAACATTTGCTTTTTGAGAAAAATTAAACCATTATAATGAAATATTCTAATATTCATCCTGTATAGAATACATCTCCTAGTGAAGAATTGTTGGCCTTTTTACCATCCCCATTAATCTGCACAATGCAGAGCAGGAATGAAGAGTTTGAGGCTGAGGGCCATAAGTGGCTTTTATTGATTGATCCAATTTATATGACTTCCCTTCTATCCAGCGTAACTCTGGGTGGTGTACAGAATAAAACTGAACAATACATTAAAGCCAAACAGAAGCAAGTCAAGATACCTATAAAAATCTCAGTTCCTGCATAATTAATACTCACATATTTTAATGATATCCAGGGATCATACTCCAAACTTTAGGTGGGCAAGATAGAAAAGTGGATAGAGGTATAATATATCTTTTTACTTACTTTAATACAGTTCATATGATTACTCCAGAGATAGTCCTTATGTGTACAACATATACAAACTATAAATTAGCCTGATGTATTTGTTGCTACAGAAGCAAGATAAGTTCAGCTATATATTTCAGGCTGAAATAGTATTCTAGATATGATTCATAATTTTCCAGAAGCAAATGTTTCAGAACAGGAAGCAGTTCATTGTGTTTCAGATATCATATTCCAAATATAGTATCCCGGATATGGTTTTGCCCTGAAATGGCAGAGACATTTAGCATATTTAGCACACAATTATGACATTTTAAGAGAATTCTATGCTGGAACAAATATTTAGTTTACCCAGATTAATTATCTTCTAAATACTTTCCATTTCTGTTACCTTTAGAATTACAACTATGGAAAGCAGAATCTTAAAGGATTATTGTCTTAAACTGAACTGCGACCTGTATCTATAAAGAAGTTTGACATTGGAAATGGAGAACAAATTTGTTTGATCTTCATTAGAATGTAGATATGTTTAATTTATTCATTTGAGGTTTAGGCATTAAATCCCAACCTGTAGTATTAAAGTGTTATGACCTCAATTTAGATCCCCCCTTGATCTCAAGTAATTAGGTGACACTGAACCAATATCTGTGTCTATTAATCTTCCTTTAAATCTAATTTTGTCATCTAAAAAACTCTGTTGGAATTAAACATTTTTTTTAAAAAAAATAGGAAAATATTTAAATATTTTTTTAAAAAAAACATAGTATATTTGCAATATACACAATCATTTTTTTTCATACAGAAATTTTATATAAATCTTTTTCATACAAAATATTTTAAATTTTGTTAAATTCTTCTATGTGAGAATTTCAGTGAAAAGTGCATACTGAAAACTTTATAACAAAAAGAAAACTTCATAGTGAAAAGAAAAATTGTCTCAAAAATTGATAGGTTGAAATTATAAGCTTTAAATATATAGAATATCAAATTTCTAAAATTGCATGTGAACATTATTCATTATTATACACAGGCTTATGAAATTACTTCCCCTTTGGTCTTTAAGAGAAACATCACATGACCAGGACTTCCTCCTTCTCTGTTACTTGTACTTGTTGCAAGTCAGTTGCAAAGCATGTGAATAGTAATCATATGACTGCAGGACACAGCAACAGTCATAAATATGAAGATTGGTTGCAAAGCTATTTTTTACACCATCTTAACTTCAAACAGTTGTTAAACTATGTAACTGCTAAGCAAAGACTACCTATAAGTTTAAAATGCAAGATGGTCAAATATTATCAGTAATATTTGCGTTAAGAAAGTTATCTCGTGTCCAATTTTCCTAATTAACCTACATCTTACAGAGTAAAATGGAAATTATACAATATACAATACTTGCTAATGGCAATGAACAAACAGGATAATTCATGTTGGCATTTTGGGACCACCTATGCATCCCCCCCATTCTCTCCTTTTTTTTTTTTGAGGAAATAGCTGTATTTTACAATGTTTTAAATTCAGTACATTAAAGCTTGCTGTATGCAATCCAATGTGGTCTTAACTTTTCTACTGCTAAAACCCCTAAGGTCATATCACTGTTATTTCAATTACTGTATGTCAAAATAATATTAATTTTAGCTGAAGGTGAGTGTATGTCATCAAATGCCATTTTGCTTAAGAATTAAATTGTCGTATGTAAGTGTGTGTTGCCTTTGTGGAGTAAGTAATTGATAAACTTCCCTCAATAGAATTACATTTTAGAACAATTTTCCATCCTTTGAGATTCGGCTTATAGCATGATATAGTTTTGGGAAGCAGTGTTGATTTATTTCTTTCTGATCTTTTTTTTAAACTTCAGCAACCCTATTATTTTGCTCTGAAGCCTGTGGCCCACAGATCTTGTGGTCTGTTTTCTCACTGAGGAGAACTCTTGATTCCTAGGATCAAGGTAACCGATTCTCCCCCATCATCCCCCATTGGATTACCATCCTATTTCTAGAACTTGTTTCATCAATAATCCATTCTAATCCATCCCTTTCCTCAATCCAGCAGCTACAGCAATTTATATCCGGTCACAACAATTGGTTAATTCATCCAGTTGCAAAATTGCTGGTGAATCATTATATGGAAGATTTCAATCTATTTCTTTCCTTAAAAAAAAACAAAAAACCTAAGCAATCTTCCATCTCATCATTACCCAATTTCCTTTCTCTCCCTCTCTTTCTTTTTTTTTTGTGCAATTCGTCATATTAATCCATGCAAAAACAACTACTGAAAATCCTGGATGGGATGAAATGGGAGGAGGGATGGGATCTAGTGCTTTATTTTATTTTCTCTCTGTGGAAATCAGGTGAAAAGGTGTTTTTTAAAAACTAATGGTGATAGAGGCTTTACTTTTACACTCATTTGACTCATTTGGAGGAAAAGGGGCTGAGTGCCATATTGGTTGCCTAAGGGCCATCACAGATCACTTTCAAACTGTCATGTGAGAAATTGAAGAGTAGAAATTCTGATGGTAGGAAGTCTCCTTAATTAGCAATGATTAAATCATATTCCTCTTTGTATTATTTTCAGAGTTTTTAATGCATGATTAGTCAGTCTGAAATTTCTATATTAGTTTTTAACATCTTAGTAAAAACAAAGCTATATGTTAAAGCAGAAGCTGTCCTAAATTTGTGGTCAACTTGAGAGATGTTCTCCTAAGTGATGTTTCTCCAGCTTTTTTGGAATTTTCTCCAAAGAATGTCTGGCATCTTGCCTCCATCCAGCAAGGGGCATTCAAGTATCATCTTCACTCTGCCTTGTGGAAAACCCAATAAAATATATATCCCTACTTGTGAACAATAACAGTTTTATCAACAAGAAGCCACAAATGTACGTTTTAACAAATAGCTAAATAGAATGTATTTATTTCTATCCCACCTTCTTTATTTTACAAATAACTCAAGGTGGTGAACATATTTAACTTACTGTTCTATTTTCCCCACCACAGCAACTCTATGAGGCAGGTTGGACTGAGAGAGAGTGACTGGCCCAAGGTCACCCAGCTGGCTTTCTTGGCTAAGGCAGGACTAGATCTCGCTGTTTCCCACTTTCTAGCCTGATACATTAACCACTAGTGATCACACTGGCTCTACACAGATATTAAAAGAATTTCAAACAGCATAAGCTATGGGATGAATATGAATCCCTTTTTGTCTAGCAAAGAGGAGTTGATGAAAATTAGCAGTTCATCTCTATTTTCTTCTCTCAAACATACTACAATTTACAGAAAGAGAAGAAAGGACTCAAATCCACCACCACCACCAAAAAAAAAAAAAAATTACAGGAAAGGCTAGAATGTTTGCATATCTGTAAAAATGTGTAATTGGAAACAAATTTTTATGTATTTATTTTTATAGACTTATAGCCTGCCTTTTCTTCAGGAGTTTAAAAAAAATGTAGACAGCACTCTTGCTTCCAAATTTACCTTGCAACAACAATTTCCTGACATAGGTTAGGCTGAGAGGGAGCGACTGGGCCAGTTACCTAATTACTTTCCATGACTGAGGGAGGAACCTGATCCTGGCTCTTCCTCCTCCAACCCCAAAACAACTCATGCTTGGGAAAACCTTAGTGAAGAGGAAGTGAACAGTTTCTGACACTTCTAGTGGGAACTGACTCAGGTTTGTCATAATACAGGTAACAGCCAGAGGTCTGGTTACAAGTTGCAGAATGACCTAAACTTATTTATTTCCCACCTTAATTACTTCATAAATAATTCAGGGAGGCAAACATATCTAATACTCCTTCCTCATCCTATTTTCCCCACAACAATAACCCTATGAGATTTGTTGGGCTGAGAGAGAGTGACTGGCCCAAAGTTTTCTTGCTTAAAGCAGGATGTTCATGGTCAAGTTCATGGTCTCCTGTTTCTAGGCCAGCACCTTCACCACTTCACTACCTCCAAACTGGCCCTTTTAAACATAGTTTTCAGCTGAAACGATGTCACAACATTTGGAGAAATGTGACATTTAAAAGATAATTGTTTTCTGATTAACATAGTTTTAAATTTTTAATAGATTGATGGTGATCTTATCAAAAATTGAACTAAATGGTTTTTCTCCTTCCCTAAACCTTAATTTGAGTAAGGCCTCAGACCACAAAACACAGCTATTTTTTTAAATATAACCTTACATATTTTATAACAGAGTGTAATACATATGTTAGTATTTTGCAAAGAAAAGGCCACACAGGCAGCAATATGATTTTCATAATACAACATAGGATCTCCTTGTAATCATGGTCTTCTAGCAATATGCAGCAGAAGTATTTGTCCCTGTAGTTGCTGCTTAATTTGAAAGCCTATTGCTATATCCATTTTGCTCATAATATTATTTTTTAATTTTTAACAAGAATTTCAGTAAGTTTTGAGAGATTTCTCAGCAAATTTTTGATATCACTCCTTATATATGCAGATTATCTTTCAAAGAGTATTCTAATAACAACTTTTTACTGACATATTTGGTAAAGCAAAGCTGCTGTTTGAAATGATCCATCTTAAATTGCCAACTGATAACTCTACAAAAGATTTAAGCATATGCTTAATTCTCCACTTAACCAATGGAATTTAAGAATGCTTTACTTTGCCTTTCACAACAACATACAAAGACATCTAAGATTCAGACATTGAATGCTTACGTTAAAAAAAATCAAACAGAAAAATCTGCCAATGAAATAAGTGTTTTTACCACAATTTGGACAGAATATGCATCATTGTGGCCAAAGCAGTGGCACTTTTTATCCCAAAGCACTTTTTATCCAAAGCAGATAAAGGGATTGAAATCTGGAATGGCTTTCTTAATCTGGCTTCTTTCTATCCAGTTTATGTACAGTAGTTGAGCAGCTGAGGACCACAGTGCAAAAGAGTTGTAAGGCTTCCTTCTTGGTTGAAGGAGATGAGAAATGCTAATGCCTTTGCTGCCCTTTGAAAAAGGAGGGGATAATAGTGCTAGAAACACCACTGGTTTTTGTTCATGTAACTAGGCTTAAGCTAGAAAGAACAGAAAGTGAAATGCGTGGAAATAACATGATTCCAGCTGCTTAGCAAATACATTATGGCTCACAATTTTTCTACTTCTATCTTTCCTGCCTTGAAACATGTATTTCATGATAGACTTTTAGGTAAAGTACTATTAATTTTAAATTAAGTATTTTAATTTGAATTGCATATACTTTAACGACTACAAAGCTACTCCTTGCTATTACTATTATTATTAATTATGATAACAACAACAATATAATTGCTAGCAGCCCAGCGTTTTCTTATCTTAGGAAGATACCAATCAGAGAAATGGGTAGCCTTCTCCCTTCAAATCTTTCCCAAAGATTCAAGGACATACTTGAAGGACCTGGATATACTGTATTGTTACTTCAATAACAATCCTTCCTGTTGAAGAAGTGATAATTCTGCAAGGTCAAAGATGATAAGATGGAAATCCAGAAAAATCTGGAACCAGTCTACCCAGAAAAACACTCTTAAAAGTTGGAGATGGTCAGATCCAAACCCAAAGATGACACTGTGAAATCCAATCAAGTCCAAATCCTTTATTTGCTTACACCTACTAGAGAGAATCTTGTCAGACTAAAGGTCTAACCTTCTAACCTAATAGATATACCCTGGGAGATTCTAGGATGTGGTTACCATGAATCTCTTCCCCTTCTCTCATCAAACTCAGGACTGTGCTGCCTCTTAATCTCAGCCTCTCTCTGGGGAAGCTCTATGTGGCCAAAATTCCTGTCCATTAATTCTCCAGGTACACATAACATCAACATATTAATAAAAATTGGTATGATGAATACTTCACATGCATTTGAGTATGATTGACCAGAAAACAGAAGCAGATATGAGAATTTGTATAAGCAGACATTTTAACCCCATAGAGTCTGAATTTATTTTTAATGGCCTGGGAATTCTTTTCAATCAAGGCAGACAATAAATTTTTCCGAGTAATGCCAAACTTTTTCACGGCAATTTTTATCTGTTCATTTTGAGATGGAAGATGCCCAAGAGAAGTGTGAGCTAAATGGATTTAACATAGATTTTTTTAAAACATAAAATACTTTCCCCATTTTTTTAAATATTTATTAAATGTATCTGCTGCCCAATTCACTGCAAGTAGTAACTAAAAAGTCTAGGCCTGTCTAGATGTTTGTTTGTTGAATAGGAGGTCTCCCCATTGCTGCTCTCAAGCTTCCAAAAAATGATTGTCTTAACATATCTCCTGTTCAACAAAAAAGACCACCCAGCTCTGGTCAAAGAGGCAAAGAGAGAGAGAGGTAGAATGAAGCCTTCATTCTACTTGTATGAGTGCTGAATTCTTGTCAGACTTTAGCTGCATACTCATTTCAAATGCATTCCACTGCTGTTTTTACATTTTTACTTTGTTCAAAAAGCTTTCGAATTCTATGACTGAATTTATAGGAGGATCCATAAATTCACACAGGACTCTTCATTTCAGTTGATGATGTCCTACAGTAAAAGACATGAATCCCTTCTAAGAGTTTTGAAATGTCTTCTGAATTTGCAAGGAAAAAATAATTTTGAATTGTCATGATGGTGGATGAGTCCAGGATTACGTTCTTGCTGTAGGTACAGTATGTTTTCAAATTACTAGGTTGGGACATGGAGGTATTTGTGCACATATCATAGCATTCTAGCTATTATATGCCTGTGAACCAATAAATCTGAAATCTTTATAATTTTATCAGTGAATACATCTTCAACATGTTTATTATCTCAAGGAAGCAATTTCCATTTCATTTTCCTGAAGTACAATCAAAAACAAGTACTCCTAGACAATGGTCTCTCTCCTCTCTCTCTTCATTTCTTTGTCCTAAGGAAATTTACTGATATTCTGATTCTACCACATATATTGTAGTTCATGCAAAATACACAAGAGCAGATTTGGCCAAGTTAATTATTTTCATGATATACAGTATGAAATTGTATGGCAATGTTCCTCTGAAGAGGAAAAAGAAACAGTGTTCTTAAACTTTTCATGTTATACAATGGGATTATAAAAAGAAATAAACCAATAAATATTTTAGGAACAAAGAGACTGTGCATTTATTATAGTTTCTCAGCAAAACAAAAATACAAAAGCAATACTTATTCCATTTTATTTTCAATGGGATGTTTAAAATAGAAATAGAATTTCATGTACATTAAAATATATATATTTACTAGCTGTTCATAACTCTTTTCTTCCTCAATTGTTTCTTTGAACTATAAAATGCAATTCGCCTAATAGTACTGCTGGAATATGGAAATAATTTAAGTAGTGCAAAAAGAACAGGTAAATCAAGCAAAACATTTTATATGTTAAGTCTTTCTTAATGGTTGCATGTAACTTAATCCAGTTCAAATATTATTATTATTATACAGCTGCTGGCTCACACAGTATTATATAGTAGCAATACCCTGAAGCAGACTGGTACAGAGGAAGGCACGAGAGAAGTGTAGTGGAACAGGTTTTTTTATTTTTGTTATAATGTTTATTTATTTATTTAGCCATTAACATGGCTAATTGAAGATATGACTTGGATGCTTCAAATGTACAAATTATATTATGAACTTTTCTTACAACAAAGGGGAGAAAAAATCCAGTCTCCAAAATCAAGGGAGGAATGCAGAGAATTTCTATCAAGCACAGCTAGTAGTAACTGCTTCACCTCCCATACTATAATGCCTCTTAGGGCATGCTGCAGGTTCCACAATCATTTATGACTAATTAGTGCATATGAATAGTGCTATACTGACTTCTTTATTACACCTTGATTTTGGGAAGAAAGCTGTACTTGTCTTAAATACCGTATCTGTGATGGCTTCCATTACTTGCTTTCTTTGAAGAGATGAGATTTAGAGACAATTTTCTGTTTATTCTTCATTGAAATATTCTAAGGTAGCCATTGTTGTAGTTTCCTTGTGAAAATTAATAAATGATAAGAATCTCGATTCTTGATCTGGGCTAATGCAATTTGGAAAGTACACACAAGAAATTGGAACTGCAATTGTCTCAGAAGAATTAGAGTTACAAGAATTCAGTGCAGGGATATTCCATTTTCAGCTACCATTAAACCATATGAGTACATCCAAATGCAGCCTACTTTTGTCTGGTCTTGCATTGGATAATATTTATGATTTATAACAATTCTCAGCTTCTCCAAAGTGCTGATCTTTGACCTACAAAGCAAGGTATTATTCACTTTTGTTCCTATAATTTATTTCAAAGTAGTCGGTGTATTTGATCAGTTATGTCAGATGCACTTCAATCACTTCACTTTTTAATGTTAATTGTTTTATAAGATTTTGAAATTGTGTGCATGTGCATGGCAAAAGGAGTTCTCACTTAGGATGGGAACAAGAATTTGGGCCTGAACACAAATTGTACCAATTCTTTAAAGTAACCATGGCCATCTCTGACAGAATATCTGTATCTATGTTGATTCAGGTATCAGTATTGATATTTGCTCTGGTAAGTTCTGTATAATGAGCACTATAACACTACATTAAGTTAAATAATCATAATGACAAATACAGTTCTCTTCCGCCTCTATCCCATATTGGTAGTCTAGGGCTTTTTAGTTGCACCTACATCTGGAAAGAGCAGAGGACTTGTATTGGAATGTGTGGGACTTGCAATGTTAAAGTAATATAGAAGATCTCCACGACTCCAAATTAAGCCACCTCCATAGCCATCCAATCTCTCTGAGAGTAAGGTTGCCTATAGCCTGAGGCAAAAGCAAAGTATTGCCTGTTTTTGTCTATGTTTGTTTATGTATCAGCTTTATATCTCACTTTTCTACCAATGAATGCTGTACAGAATAGCTAAAAGTCTACCACACTGAATGAAATCCACGTGAGGCCCTCCCACCATCCCCAAGTGTCAGGTCTCTGAATATATATGATCAAAAATAAGTTAGAAAGAGGGGTAAGCTTTTTATACCTACATGTGCAGCTTCTTTTTGGCATTGCCTCTGAAGCACCCCTACTTCTTTTCAAGGTTAGAGTCCACAATGTTATTCCCAAATCTTTTCCACTTGAAGGAAGAGGAAGAGAAGCCCTCTGTAAATTTTCTAGTTTTGTCAGTACTCTTGTAGGAAGATTTACAACTGGCAGTAATTTCTAAAAGTGGAGCTATCAAGCTTATGCCGTTAATTTAAGTTTTTCAGGAAGGATAATAATAAACAGTTCTGTCATATTCTGCTTCCATATGTTATAAAAGGCTCAATAGATGTTTGCTCTAAAGGGGTTCTTTAGGTTATTTTCTCCTTTTTATAAACATTAATAAAAAAGGGAAAGTTTCATCTCTGGGGTGGTTTGTTGAGATTTGTAAGAAATGGACAAAGGCATCTTATTTCTAACCCCAGTAATAACTGATATAAGAAGTGAATGGGATCTTCAAATATTGCTGTGGCTTCTTAAAATTAATATTTTCTTATAGAAACAAGAAGGTTAAATGTGAGTTTTAGGGAATGAAATAGCTTGCAATTCAATAATAAAGCCACAGAGTAGGAAATATAGTGGCCTCCAAATAAGATAAAATCTCAAAATAAAACTGCAACAAAATAAAACTAAAAGGGGGAACTTTATCACTTTCTAACAAATGGAGACAATTGTAACAGCTCTTTTTTTTTTTTTAAAGTAGCCTCTTTCAATAACTCCAGTATTCTTGACTCACTTCAAACCTATTGTTTTATGAGCTGGCAGTTATAGGAAAACAATAACAAAACACATACATTTTAGATTTTCAATGAACTTCGACTTCTAGCAATGTTCAGATATAGAGATAGAATCTTTGGACAATAATTAATTCATAATGTGTTCACATTATAATAATGATAAAGTTTGTGTATAGGTGAGTCTATGATCACAAGTTCCTGCACATTTCCAACTGTTAAAACTTAATTCAAAATTATTTAAATATCGAAAACAAGTCCTCCAGAAAAAAATTAGTAGTTAAGGGCTAAACCAAATCAATGCTGTCTTTTGAGTCCCACACTCCCAACACTTAGACTGAAAATCACTGTTTCTTTCTGAAAAGTTGTAAAATTGTCCAATACACACACAATAATATATTGAATGACTCATCCTAATATTGATTTAAAATAATCTTCTTTTGAATTGATGCATGGAAATTCTGCTTCCTTATCTAAGGCCTCTCTGTACATCTAAATACATTTAGTCTAACCAGGCTTACACATGTCATTTTGGAAAGAACGTGTCAACTAACCTGGTAGAGGGAGTTCTGCAATACTTAAGCCTATCAATCGGTTTACCTTTAACTCATTTATGAAAGTCACAGTTACTGTGGAAGAGGCTAATAGCAGCAGTTCCAGCTTGGGTTTCCTTTATAGCATGGTTCTTCTTGGAAGTGGGATTTTTCATTTGCATTACCAAAACAATAATATCCTCATATTGTAACCAAGGTTCTGCAGTCTGTTAATTTTCCTTACCTTTTTAAGGTGAAGGAATAGGTGGGTTTCAGTTCTCAGATTCTATAGGGATGAGAAGGAGATCTAACTCTCTTACCTTAGCAGGCTGGGACATGAGAAGTACCACTTGGCTAAAATTGAAGAAGTACATGGTGTGACTTGTTTCTTCAACTTGCTCCCACAATGCATCAAAAAGCCATTGGTTAAGATCAGAGTTCACCATTTTGGCACACTGCTCTGCTTGTCCAGCAGGCTTATAATGCTTTTTATTACTTCAGATTTTTGAGATTGCCTCAGCAGAACAAACACAAATAGTTGACCTCATTCCCAAGTCTACTTTGATCAGGAATATGACAGAGTCATCACTATAAAAACTCTTAAAAGTTTCATGTTGGGATCATGCTCCCTTTTAAGCTGACAATGCTATGTCATTCATCACTCAGTCTTAGATTGCTGTGGCATTTCCCATCACTGAGATAACTGGCTGGTGGTTATGTGCCAGTTGTGATCTACAGATAAAGGTGAAATGAAGTGGGGCCTCCCACAACAATGATTCTGTCGGGAGCTGAATAATATATTTTATTAAACAGGCACATGAGTTCTGGAAGTTCAGAAATGAAACTAAATTAACTAACGTATAGGGTAGTCAAATAATCACTGGGTATCCCATTGTTATTGTTAAAAGGGGGCATGGTGGTGCGAGTAGTGAAGACGCTGGGCTTGTCAGTTGGAAAGTCAGCAGCCTGAGTTTGAGACTCATGTGCTGCCATGCAACAGGGTGAGCTCCTGTTGTTTGCCCCAACTCTTGACAACCTAGCAGCTTGAAACCATGTAAAAATGTAAGTAGATAAATTGGTACCACCTTGGTGGGAAGGTAACAGCATCCTTGAGCCTTAGTGTATAGTTATGCTTGATTGTGGAAGCGTCTTCAGACGAATGCTGGCTCTTTAGCTTGGAAATGGATATGAGTACACCCCTTAAAGTCAGCCATGACTGGCAGGGGAAACTTTATCTTTACCTATTCCATTGTTATAATTAATAGTTCATAGGCTCAGGCAGGAATCTTAAGCAGCTAAGAATCCAAAAGCTTATACAAAGATCTGATTTAATAATGATGAATAGGAGGGCAACTCAGATCTTAAGCAGTTAATCTGTGGGAATTTATTGCATTAAATTGTGCAAGAGAAAGTCAAAGGGTTCAGAAAAGGCAAGGCAAATATAAGATTTCAAGAAATGATTCCTTTTAATGGCTCATACATAGAGTTCAACAAAAAAGGAGAAAAGTCTTAAGGCTTCTGGCTATAGCAAAAAGCAAGAGATTTACAAATGAGATGCTCAGTTTTTGCTAGAGCAAAGAAAGCAAGAGACCTTAAGTCATGTAACATTACCTTCACTGATGCACATAATCACATACTAAAGAGTGTACTTGAACATACTGCAGGGTATGGTTAGTGTGGAAATACAGAATTTTCGTAAGAAGGAAACATAAAAAATTCTATCTAAGAAGAGAAAAAAACACCGAGAGAAAAAGAATAATAGAGAAAAGAGAGAGAGAAGGTTGCATGCTGGGAAGAAGATGGAAGCAGAAAAGGATTTCAGAATTAAGAAACGACAGATGATTCAGGGAGAAAAAAATCACCTTTCTTAGCAGTGCTTTGTTATTTATTTATCAATAAATATTTATTGGTATATTTATTCGAGAAAGTGGGGGATCTCAAAGAAGATGTTGGAGAAGATGTTGGGAAAAGACAAAGTGGCTAAAGGAGAGAGAGCCTCTGCTAAGCAGGAATTTTTCTCAGGATAAATCAAGAAAGAAGAGAGGAGTTTTGGAGGAGTAAAAGAAAAAAAATATTAAATGTTCAGATTTTGTCTATATGATTTCTCCACATGCATATCTAAATATATCCAACTTGGCTGTCTTGAAATATCAGAATTTAATTTTGATCTTAATACCCTGCAGTTTTTTTTCTCTTTTTCTAATCAGCTCTCTTTAATTTGATAAAAGAGAATTCATTTTTATAATTTATTTTAAGCAAGAAATTTTAATAATAAATCAAGAGTGCAATGCAGTATTTTTATATTTATTTATTTATTAAATGTATATGCCGCCGAAATCCGAAGACTCTCAGTGGCTAACAACATTAAAACAATTAAAAATAGTTAAAAAATAAAATAAAAGCCATTAAAACAAAAAACACGGCAGATTAGCGAGGTGGACTAAAAAAGATTTCATACATAAAAGGGGGGTGAAGGTGGCTAAGAATCCATCAGCCACCTCCATGATGATAATGAGCCCCCCCTGGAGCCCCAGGCCATCTCACAGAGCCAGG
>JANHZU010007358.1:0-22059 GCA_032468055.1 Acrochordus granulatus | reverse complement strand
TTTTATCGCAACAAAGTTTAAAAAACAGGCATCTGGACTGGATTTTTCTCAAGTCGAAGACATTCCACACAGTTATGATCTGCTGCTTATTTAATTAAAATTAATAAAAGGGAAAACAGAATCCATTGTAAAGCTTTCAAATTATATTAATATTAGCTGAAAAATAAATGCTATCTTCTGCTGGCAAAAAAAAGAGGGTTTATTAAATAGGCACAGTGGCCTAGTGGTTAAAATGCTGGGTTTCACAGCCAGAAGTTTGGCAGCCTGAGTTTGAGGCCCAGGCACCACATAATGGAGTGAGCTCTCATTACTTGCCCCAGCTCCTCCAACTTAGCAGTTCAAAAGCATGCAATATTTATGTATTGCCTAAATTGGTGAGAAGGTAATAGCGTTCCCTGTGCCTTGACATATAGTCATGCTGGCCACATGACCTCAGAATACTTTTGGACAATGCTGGCTCTTCAGCTCTGAAACAGAGATGAGCACCGCTCTCTAGAGTCAGACATGATTTTATTTATTATTTCAATAAATAAAATTATATTTATTGAATAGAATTAATTCAGTTTGGCCAGTATATTTAAATTTTCTTCAGAAGACTTGCATGCAATTTTAAGTGAGATTTTGCTTACTGAAAAATCATTATACTGTAATTTCTTGCCATTTTGTAAATTACTGTTTGCTTTTAAACTATTAATGTCAGATGAAATTGTATTTTCTCCTTCTACATTAAAATATATGCATTAATGCCATAAAATACAAATTTAATTAGTATGGAATCCTTGTTTTCATACTGTGTGGTCTGAGAGGTTCATGAAACAAAGATGCTCATGTCTATTGTTTTTATTTTATTTGCTTATTAACAGATTATCATGCATGAGATCTTTTGGGTGTAATTAGAGAAAGCCTAATGGCCTTCCAGGTTAGAATGTGTCTATAGATGCTACTAGGCTGGAATCACTTCATCCAGGGCTGAGAATGAAGCTTAGAGGAGCTCTTCGGAAATGCTGGCATATCCACACTAAAGGCTTTCATACTGGATGGCTTCAGCAAATCTTCCTGGAATTATCTACCCTTTAAGACCTTCAACACTGGCACTTAAGGAAAAGATACCCATCCTGAAGTTTTCTCTGCACATAATATGGGGATTCCAAAGCTATACAACGGCAGTGAGGGCAATGGCTAATGTTTTCCCACTGCTTGTTTCTCTCCATTAATTGTTAAGCAATTTGGAGAACCCCAAGGTATGCAAAACTCTTAAAGCTGATGCTCTTTCCTAACCACTTGCTAGCTAGGATTTAGCTCTGTTAAGCTCTTAGGCTCCTTGGCTCACAATGAAGATTCAGAGTCTGAAAGGTTGTATACAGAGGCTTGGTGTGGGTAACTCTGACAGGTGTACCTACAGCATGCTGTAGACAGCTTATGAAATCTAAGGCTAGTGCTGTAGGAAATGGTTCCTTAGCTTTCTTTTGAAGTTCTTCTTGAAGAAAAGCTCTTCTCAGTTTTGTTTTATAGTGTCAACTCTAAAGAGAAGGCTGAAAAAGATTCCAGTACAGCCTGAAGCAAAGCAACACGGTTCTTTCACAAATAAAAATAAGAGGACCATGTTTGCTTTGTGAAGCAGGTTTGAAGAGGTGCTTTAATTGAACCTTTGTTGTAGTGAAGCATCTATCCAAGGCTTCCCACATTTCTAATGTATTGAATTGCATTTGTATTAAATAAATGAGCCAGGAAATCAATAAACATAGTCTTCAATATTTATGTAGTTGGAATGTTTGTCTACAGTATTATAAAACAGTTTGATGCCTTCCAGATGAGTTGGCCTTCATTCCCATAATTCCCAAATCAGCTCCTTCCTCACCCTGATGCCCTTCAAATATCTGAAAATCTTCAGGTTGGAGAAGTTTGTTAAATATCATTTCTGAATGATGACTTGAAATTATAAAGGATTTAAGATCATGAAGATCCTCTGTTTCCATACTGAGAAAGACAGAGAGAGAAAGACCAGAAGAAGGAAGGAAAAAGTGGGGAAATATTACTTTTAAACTAATGACAAATGAATCAACTAAATGGCAAATATTAAGTATCGGTAGTAATTCATTTTATTCCAAGTATGTAAAGAAGCATCAGAGTTCTTGGGTCTGCCAGTTAAATCATTTTGCTGTGATTCTTTCATATGTGAAACAATCTGTAATGAAGATCTTGCTTTAGTTTACCAAAGAAGGAACTAATACAGACAGCCCATAGCTTAGATTTTTTTCCCCAAAATACAATAAAGTTTGGAAGAACTAGGCTGATAAATATATTTAGGCCCCCTCAAGGAGCAATTAACTAAAAAATAAACAAAGCAAAGTGCCCTGGGGAAATGTTATGACCTTACACTTTACACTAATTCATAAATCTGTCCTTTAGAATCATCCATAGTAACAAAGAGAAGATGCTTGAGTTGAGGTGATTTGGGAATCATGAAAGCCCAACACATCTAGTGAGCACCAGGTCTGAGAATGTTGATTTATCCTCAAGTTGATTTAAAGCAACATAAAGTAACAGGCTAGTTCTGTTCTCTTAATTACTTCCTCAATGTGAGTTGCAGTTTCTGAACCCTAAGAGGTTTGGAAAATTGCTGGATTGTAAGTGTCTTGCATCCATCTGCCCTCACCTAGCAATTTAGATTAACATGGTGCCTCATAGTCATGCAGCTATTAATAGTTCTCCTCTTTGTGAATTTTCCCCTCCAACAAAAAGCTGTGTTGTTTTCTTACTTTTGCAAGCAAAATGAGTTTTGTCAATCCCTTTTTCCCACTCCAATGGTGTTTTTCCCCATCTGTTACTTGAGAAAACTTTATTCTGCTTCAGATTTCATATCACATTTTCCTAAATAATATGTTGCAACTAAAAAAGGACTTTAATACTGAAATCCGGGATATTTGCAAGAACATTTGAAAAAACAACTCTTAATTTTGTACTTCCTCATGTTTATTTTATTTATTTATCCAATAATCCTAGATGGCTCACAACATAAATAAACAGCAATAAATCCATCATATCACCATACAAGGAGTATCACAGTTCCTTCCACAGCACCATAACTTTACATCAACTTTACAACCACTAAATCACCCTTTTCCTAGCCCAAAGCCTGGGGAAAGAGACAGGTCTTCACAGTCTTCCAGAATTTGGGGGGAGGCGGTTGCTGATCCCAAGTGCCAGGTCAACTACAGAGAAGGCATACCTCCAAAGTCTTACCAGATATCAGTGTTTAAGGGATAGGACTTGGAATATACCCACCTTATCTGACCTGGTGTAATGGGCAGATATTACCCATCTATATATGGGCAGATACTACAGAGAGGCTTTTCTGCTTTAAAAGGTGACAACCAATATTTTGAATCTAGATAGAAATTGGAATCCAGTGCAGTTCACACAGCAGTGTTGTAACATGGGGCAAGCTCTAGGGTACAAAAAACTGCACATGCTGCCACATTTGGCATGAGCTGTAGTTTCTGGCTGGTCTTAAAGGATAGCTCCACATATGGTATATTGCAGTAATACAGTCATGAAATGATTAAGGTTTCATGACCTTAGTGAAAAGTCATGAAGTGACATCTTTATGCATATGTGTCTGCATACAACTCTGAGTAATAACATCATCTTTTTTCCCCTTTTCTTTCTGGATATGGTCCTTTTTAGGTTGCTGAAAACAATTCATCTTGCAAAAAAATTATTATTATTTATGCTGTTTGAATAGGACCATGTGAAAATAAAGCAGATTCACTGTCAAATGAACATTGGATCAAATGAGCTTCTGCTTGGCTGACTGATCCTCTTTTTGGACTAAACCTCCTTTAATTGGCTTGTCTTCATCCAATCCACTTCTCCTGTTGGTTTTTTAATCTCTGATCCATTCACCAGCGAATCCACTGGAGTGTTTCTTCTATAGTGAAACTGAAAGACGCTTCTCATTGTCCAAGATTGTACCTTCAGCCCTTTACATCCACACTGCACTTGTCCCATTAGTTGTACAGAGAAGAATTCTCGGCCAATCCTTTTTTTTTCCTTTTTCCTAATTATGGCTCTAGGATAATTCCTACTCCTCCCTTCTGTTTATGTCTCTGTGTATGCAAATGATAGGTCCACATGCATTCCTTTCCTTGCTATTTTTTTCTGAGTTTGCTTTCCAGCTTCTCTGCTGTTTGGGAGAGAAAATAGAGAAGCCAAAAGTCCCTATTTATCATTTCTCATTTCCTGACTGACTACATGTTGCCTGATGGCAGTTTCTATATGTCCCCCACCTTAATTTCTACACTATCTGTATTCCTGAGCTTTCTCTGAGGACCCAGTTTCCTCTGATTTTGTCTTTTTCCAGGGATAGACTTTTAGAATGAGATTTTTCTGTATCACATTTCCCCCAAGCAAATTCCTATCTATTTGCACCAAACTTAATTCCTTTAATTCCCTTTCAATTCTATCTCAACCAACTGGAGTGCAGAAGCATTAAGGTTTGGATTGAATAACAGATCTCCATAGGGGGAAATATATTTTCTTTTGGCCTGCAAACTTAACTCATCTGAACATCAATTCTGTTTGTTTGATGTTTGAACATTACTTTTGCAGACATAGGCTACAAAAACAGGAGTATTATCAATCTCCAAAGCCTATGCTCCATTTATGAGATGTATGAAGCTTCGTAGGCAAAAAAAGTTACTCCTGTCTACGTGATATAAGTGGAAATAATTCACCATGGAGAGGCCACTTTGGCTTGTCATACTGTACTGTGTCTCTTGAAGATTCTGTACAGGTTCTGATTTGTGGAATAAGACCTTTAACTTTAGAAAGCAAAATGTTTCAGGTATGATTTATGTGAAAAAAGCCATTTACATTATTTTATATAACTGCCTTGCATTCATCAATCATTACTTACCCTTCTATTTATTTTTGTCCAATCTCCATTTTTTTTTCATCAATCATTATGCTTTGCTTTAGGGAACTGAGCAACATACTAAGCATATTCAATATTTCGTGGCAGAATCAATTTTGCTATCTTAATGGAAGCCATCTTCTCTGATCTTAAAAGAAGAATAGCATATTATTCCTTGAGACGCTCCATAGTATTATGAGTAATAAAACAAAAGATATTCAGCATTGCAGGCACTGATTGTATAAGCTATATTTCAGCAGGATAAGTGACTATCAGAGAAAATACACACTGACTTCATCATTCATACTACTAAGGTATGAATGCTACTATACCCAGGTTTTAAGTATTATTAAGGCTTATAGATGGCTTAAGAGGGCATGCAATTGTGTGAGTGGTTAAGACATGGGCTTGTCTTCCAGAAGGTCTTCTGCTCAAGTTTGAGACCCAAGAGTTGCTGCATAATGGGTGAGTTTCCATTATCTGTCTAGCTCCTGCCAACCTAGAAGTTCAAAAGCATGTAAAATTGCAAGTAGATAAATAGGTACCACCTTTTGTGGGAAGGTAACAGCATTGTGTGTCTCATCAAATAGTCATGCTGGCCATATGACCATGAAAGTGTCTTTGGGCAATGCTGGTTCTTCAGACTTCAAAGTGTCTGAAATGCATAGCTTTCAGCTATGAAACAGAAATGAGTACCACTCCTTAGAGTCAACCACAACTGGCAGGGGAAACCTTTACCTTTTTACCTATAGATGTCTTAACTGCTACCTTGATTCATCACTGTGAAGTCAGATCAAATACTATTTTGTATATGCAGTGATTAAAATTGTAAATCGGGCTTTAATCAATCCTCTGTTTTGATTTATCATGTGGGAAAATGTGGATTTGGGCAGCATATAAATTTAATTTTTTATTATGGTTGGTTGCACAGTCAGCCAGATGTTTAGACTGGTTCTGGCATTTTTAACCACCCATCAAATCCTTCTCAAGGACCTGGGATAGACCCATGTTGTTTGTGATTATTATTGGCATCACATGGCACTTTCATTGTTTCTAGTAGTTTAAGGATGGAAGAAGGGGAGAAATTAGCAATCTGATAGATTTGATTCCAATCTATTCATTTTTTTAAAACCTCTTAAATTTATTCTGTTCCATTGATGTGACAATTTTCCCCACTTTTTTTAAAAAAATGCATTGAAAAAATATGAATATCCTCATATGTTTCTTTCCACATTTCAATCTAAGCACCCCTTTTCAAATTGCTTCTCACCCTGCACCCCCATCTCTAAAGAGCAGAACATTGCTTTCCTTTATTTACAGATACAGATACAAATACAGATACTTTATTGGGTAAGCATGGTTGGACATGGAAGAAATTTGACTCCAGTAAAGCAGCTGTCAGTATACTTGTAAGACAACAGTAAAAAAAAAATGATAACATCAAAATAAATGAACTTAAATATTCAACAGTAAAGTGTGCCTTCAAATGACCAGGATATTTTTTTTTCTGGAATATAAACTCACCCCATTATGCAGAAATATGGAATTGCAACCAAGTGCAAGAGCTTACTTTACCAAGGATGCCATCTGTGGTGCCATCTTGAGGGTCATCAGAATACTAAAGTGATGCTGAGAACTACTCGTAAAGCTGCTGGAAGCAGAGACCGAGGCACTTGCTATCTTCTCTTGATATGCTCTGAAAGCAGCTAGAGCAGCTAGGGCAATGGTGGTAGGCACGGGCAAGTGGGCAGGCAGATGGCAGGGGTGGTGCTGGCTCCACCAGAGGAGACTCCTGGGGTGGGCTTCCTCCTCATCCTCCTCCAGGACAGCAGCAGCATTAGAGGCAACCTCCTACTCATCTCTGCCCTCTGCCTCTTTCTCCTCTTTCTCTGCTACTACTTCAGCACCAGCAGCAGTGGTGGCAGCTTCCCCATCCCTTCAGGAAGCAGCTCTTCTCCAGTGGCCCCTCTGCCTCTCTCAGTGGCATGATCTTCCAGCTGCTGCTTCAGTCCATCCTTCTGAGGGGTGGCAGGTGGCAGCCATGGGTGCTGGCAACTCTGCTTCTGCTCACTATAGAGATCTGGAGGGATCTCTATAGACACTCAATATAGCACCAGAAATTAAATGAAGCACTTTAATTTATAGCATCAATGTTGAATCCCAGTGAAGTGAATAATATTATCTGACTGTCATTCAAAAAACACCAAGGTGAATGTGGCATCCTCTCATTTCCCTGTAGTGCAAAGATTTTTATTTGAAAACAAAGTTTTGGTATAGCTCTTTCTTTAATATTTACATCCCATGAATTCTGAACTATGATACAAAAGTTCAGAAAATATCAATATCTGTCTGGCTGGTTTTTATTTCATTTTAAATGGTTTTTAATTGTTTTATTGTGTACTTTTTTTTTTATTATTCTTACTGTAAACCACTGAGAGTTGTATTTGAGTTTGGGGCCATATAAATTCAATAAATAAATAATTCCAAGAAGTGCAGATTAGATGAATTTGCTTTAAAATATGAACCAAAAACATTTCTCCTCAATTATTAACTCATGAAATCTTCATAAGAACTGGATGAGATTTTTTTTAATGTCTATAAAAAAAATCTTTTTTGAGCCTCTAAGGCATCTTAAATCCTCAACATGAAACAGTACAAAACAAAATGCCAAGTTGTTACCTTTACAAGATAATGGCTAGACATATTCCTCAGTATCTCCTACTTAAGCCCATTGTCCAATATTTTTAATGATCCTGAATTTTGAGAACACCAACTCAAAAAAAAAATAAAGGGTATTTTTTTCTATTTTGATGTTTTATCTTGTTCTAATCTATAAAATGGTCTATATTCTTCTAACCTAGGAAATGTTATTTGTCCTTCTGTGCTGGACTTTCCAGCTCAATTTTTTTAGTTAAAGGTAACATGTTGCTATCTTCTCTTGATATGAGAAAGAAATGATGTGTTTATTATAAGAGGCTCACCATCTTCTGAGACTAAATGCTGTGCCTAACATTCCAAAGACCATAGAGGGTAGTTCTGCATGCATCATGCAATGGGCCGTATTTCACAGAGATGTAAGTAGAATAGTTCTGATTTTATACACATTATTTCTTCACATTCTTGCAGTGATCAGAGGCATAAATCCAGGGAAAGTGACCTATTTTGAAGTCTGCAGAAGAAAGATATGCATGACTGAAGCTGCGTAAAGCTCCCAGTAATCTCTGATAGCATGAAGGATAGCAGCATCAATAAACCAAGTAAGACTTTTCTGACAAAAAGTGCTTGAAAAAAAAATGTGTTTGGCAGAGTAACAAAGACATTGTAGTAGGAATCAAAGGGGAAAATATTATTGCTGATGGGACATACTAAAGAGCATTTTATGATAACAATGAATCAACTGACATGAGTAGAACTTTAAATACAGATCCATAAGATGCTTTGTTAATCCATCAGAACTTATTCTTTGCTAATAAAAAATCAGTTTCATCATAAATAAATAAAGTTGGAGAAGGATATATTCATTGTGTAAGTTTATGCTTGATAAGATTTAATCTTGAATATCCACAGTGCCTTGTGGTAGGGGAATGAATGAATTGAAATTCTTACAATATTAAAGCTTTCTCATTCCTTGATGTATAACAGAAATCAATAAATAGCTTTAAAGCAAGATTCTTCAACTTGGTGCCCTCTAGATACAGCCATCACCTTCAGTCATCCTTTATTTGAAACAACTTAACTTTAATTCAATAGGATTCTCATTTCTATATAACCACTGCATACTATATAACCACTGCTTCACCATCCAAATCCTTCTCTTTATTATATGTTTGTGCAGAACTCCATATTCCATCATTAATAGATCTTGATTTCCAGTAAAAGTGGCTTTCACTTTCAGTGGTTTTTGCAATGCTAACAGGTATATGACATATTTACCATTTAAGAAGATGGCCGAATGGTATTTTCTTATTTTTGGCATCTCTTCACATTCACTAATGTGAAAGTTCCCCCTGCCTTCCACATCATTAATAAGTTTATTGGACTTTATTCATTTGTTTATTTATTTTAGATAAAAGAATAGACTAGTTCTTGTTTTATTTTGATCAACGACCATATTCTCATGGGAATAATCTGTTGAGAAGCTCACTACAGTTCAGGAGGGCTGGGCCATTAGTCTTTCTGATGACTTTTTCCTGTTATCCTCACTTCTTCACTCAAGCACATTTCCCCCCCTCTTTCCTCAGCTAGCTGTGGAGAAAGTGAAGAGACAGGTTAGATTTGCTTGATATACCAGTTGATTTCTTAGGAAAGATTTTTGAAATTAGACTGAAGGCAAAAGCTAACTGAGGGCTGTATCACATCCAGAGTTATAAAATGTCACACCTGTAAGATAGAAATTCATTCTTGTATTAAAGTGCATCCACACAATTGATTTCCTACACTTACCATGCCAGAGTTATCCTGATAGAGTAGAGATAGAGATACATACCTGCACACACATCTCTGTCTCTCTATGTGTGCATATATGTTTATATCAAAATATATATGGAATATATTGGAAGTCTGAATATGCTTCCCCACTTCTTTCCATTAGCTTTATGAGAACTAGGAACAGATTTCTCTGAGACATTTACTCATGTTATATTTTTGCAGACTAAGGCCTCTTTTATCTGACCATTGTCTTGGTAGCAATTCTTCCTTCTGTCCCCTAAAGACTATTCCCTCTTCCTTCTACACCTTCTTTGGTCAAAACCCACACCAGCCAGCCAGCCAGCTAGCCAGCCAGTCAGCCAGCCAGCCAGCCAGCCAGCCAGCCAGCCAGCCAGCCACTGGGCTGCACAGAAATTTGCAGGAGACATATGCTCCTTTACTGTAGATGCAAACTTTTATTTAGCAGCAATGAACAACATTTCCTTCCTTTCTCAGACTAGATCCAGAGTAAACCTTTTCCCCATTTTTGCTTAAAGGGGAAGAGAAGCCAGTTTCATTTTTCTGTGCCGAAACACTCTTTCCCATTTTTCCTCTGGAAGCAAAAGGCTTCCAGCTACTTTACCCTTTTATCCCTTCCCCCATATCTTATGCATGTGTTTTCTCCTTGCAAAAGCTGGCTGGATGACTTTGGTCAGAGTCTCACTCTCTCTCACTCTCACTCAGCCCAACTCTCCTCACAGAACTTTTGTTGTAGGGAAAATAAGAGGAAGAAGGAGTATTAGGTATGTTTACCTCCTTAAGTTATTTATAAAATAATAAAAGCGGGATAAAAATAACTAAATATGCATTGAAAAGGATGACACTTTCCTTTGATTTAACCTCTGCACTGCTGTTCAACATAGCCAGCCCATCCAGTCTCACTGAATCTTCCATTCTCATTTGAGGGAGCTTCCAATGAATAGTTTGATTGATTGACCTAACATTAAAAAAAGGAGACGAGCTGCCAAGATCAGCCAAAATTGGTTTAGTTGGAGATGTCTGCAATAAATAAGCTAATACCCTCTGAGAAAGATCAATTTTATGCTTTAGAAACTTATTGAGAATAAAGGGAAAATATAGGACATGAAAAGTCAAATAAGATAATAGTTGAAAAGCAATCTTAAAAAAATAGTTCAGGGAGAAAATAAGCCTCTCTCTTTAAAGCAGAAGTATTTAAGAGACGCATTTTCAAGAAATGAAACATCCAGCCTAAAGCTGTTGGCTTCTTACTACTGGAAAGCAATGGTCCCATCAAGAACAATAATTACTGTCATTCTTTTCTACACAGAATACCAGTGGCACAATGGCTTTGTGAACAAGCCCTGTCAGCTGCAATTGATTTAATGGGAACAATACCAATAAAAGACATTACATCCACATCACTTCTCTAGGTGACAGTCTCCAGAGAAAACTGACAGGGCCTAAGCTGATAAATATTTTAAAATCCTTCTCTGTGCAGGCATTCTGAAACTCTGCAAGCAACAATAGCAAGGACTGGGGGATAGAGGGTCTGCATATCAGGAAAACTCTACACTGAATTCTTTGAGAAATAATGTATCTTAATTTAAGGAAACTTGAATAGGAGATGAAGGGAGAGAGGAGAGGGTTGAAAAGTACTGCAATAATCTGTTTGCCTGAGATTCAGACTCCAACAGAAAATCTTTCTGCTACTCACAGGGAGAGCTACATGATATTTGTACTGGTGCTTCTGCTCCACAAAATGGTGAAATCGAGATGGCTAAAATATAGCTTTGCTCCTTGCTGTTGGGACAACATAAAAGTACACAATGTGGGAGGAACCTAGCAGTGGATTCTTTCCACGGTTCACCCCAGTTTTCAAAGGAACACAATGTTGTACGACAAATATTGTCTTGGGTTTCTGACATTACTCAAATGGTCTACTCAAGAATCACCTGGCTGATTTCTACACCTTTACAAGTGCTATATTTAATTTTATAAAAAATAAAATCTAAAGAATTCTTAAAAGGTAATGGGAACAAGGAGGATATGGGAACATAATTAATTTGCTTCTTTTGATCTGAAAAATTGCAGGTTACTGCCTGTATTCTTTCAGAGTTCCTGTTTCCTAGGCAGTATATCTTCCCTTCATTCCCCAAAGACATCTACACACTCCTTTACCTTATTGCATTCTCAGGAGTGTTCTCCAACACCAAATTCAAAAGCATCAAAACTCTTCTTGCCCTGTTCCTTCAAAATTCATCTTTCATTTCCATAGGGTGTCACCACTACTTGTGTGATTTTAATCTTTGTAGGTACAGACACACCATGGCATTTGAATATATTTTCCGAGACCTTCCTAGTTGCTATACTATGTGTGTGATATATTTCTTGATTGCTTGTTCCTTTATTGTTGAAATAAATGTGTTATATGCAAATGTGGAAAGCCTCCAAGCCAAAATCAGATTGTTGAGAATTAGACATAGAATAAAATTGTGGCGGAATCTCGAGCTAGACTGGAAGGAGATGTTAAGAAGGGGCTGAGCTTAGAGTCCTTATGATGCAGAAAGAGGAACAGGCCTGACCTCCCCCAGAATCTGTGAAGCCTTATCTGACCATTCCCAAGAGAATGCAGTCAGTCTGGTGAGATTCTTGTAAAAAAGGCAACTAACAATAAATCTTCTGCTTGAAACTATTTATAAGTGATTCTGGTTTCTTGTGCCTGACAAAAATGTAGATATAATATCATAATAGCAATATATATAAATTCTATAGAAAAGTCAGAAAAGAGCATATTGGAACAGAGTTGTTCTCCACAGAAAGAAACATATAAAGAAAATAGGTATGGAGCAAACTCTTCAACTAAATAATTGTTGATGTTCACATCAATCCCCAAATGTGAGTTAATGCTAGAGACATGCTATCATGATTTGCCTTAACCAAGTAGTAACATAAAATAAAAAAATAAACCAGTAAAATATTAAAAGAAACAATGATGTAGTAGTAACGGAGAATGTCAATCACCTCTAGAAAGATTAGGAAAACACATGTTCTGGATGTGACAAAGATACCAAATTTGTGGGTAACCTAAATGTTCCTGAAACAACTAAGGAGCCAACGATGGAAAACACAACTCTGGATGAGATAACATTCATAATATTCAACTTGCATGTAAATGATTACTTGCCAAGAAAATTTGACCAGCATACTTTTACCCTAAATATGAAATTAAGATATTTTCATATAAATAGTCAACTACTCTTTAGCATAAGTTTATGTTTCTGTATCTTGGAAAATAGCCAGTCTAATCTCAGGTTTTTAAAAATGATCAAAGGATAATTTATTTATTTAACACATTTCTATGCCGCCAATCTCTGAAGATTCTTGGCAGCTGACAATTATTAGACATTTTATACATTGTGTGTTTTTACTACCCTGCCCCTCCCCGCTGTCTGGCAATGTTCACATCTGGGGCATCCTCTGCAGTTCCTGCTCTGCCACACAACAGGTCCATCCAACTCTCGCTGCTCCCATTGCTGCTGGCTGGCTTTCCCCCCCGAAGGAGGTACCCCCCCAAAGGAGGCACCTATCAATCTACTCGCATTTTTTACATAGGAATAATGTTAATAAGGAATAAATATATTTATTGTTTATTTATTTAAATAAATAGTAAATAAATATTTATTTATAATAAATGAATTTATATTAATAAATATATATATATATAATAAATAAAATGTATTTATTCTTAATAAAATTATTAGATAACTTTAATAAGGAAAACAATACAGTAGGAGGCTTAGCATGTCTTCCAGGAAAAATTATAATTATGGAGAAAATTAACAAATTGCATAAGAAAAAGCCTTGCTGAACATGCATCAACATGATTTTTGTCTTATGAACTTTCTATACTTTTTGAAGATTACAACAAAAATGAATCCAATTGCCATTTCAAAAAGAATTTGGCAGCAACATAGACTTTTGAGCAAACTGAGTTGCTAGGAATAAAGGACAACATGAAAATGACAAGCTATACATTATGTCCCACCCCTGCCAATTCAGACCGTTGCTTTTTAAATATTTGACAAATTTTATGGAATTAGAGATAAGTAGTACAGTAGTCATGATCCCTGATGACAGAAAATTGTTAAAACAGGATAATGAAGAGATCCCGAATGATCTCTCCAAACTCAGTGAATGCACTTCAGTAATACATCCAGTTTAGCATAAATAAGTATAAAATATAATGCATTATAAGATTAGAATTCCAGTGTTCATTTCTACATTAATGGGATTGGAGTTGGCAGAACTGGTATTTTGGAGGATATTTTTTTTTAATTCTGGAGGATGATTTGATGAAAATATCAACTCGATATGAAATTGCTAGGAGCTCTGCTTCTCTCACCTGTCAGTCAGGCTGTTTTTGAATATGGGTCCATCATTCTAGGAAAGAGACTTAAATTTGTGCCCCAAACTAGTTACGCTGACAGGATGGCAAACATTAAATAAAATGAGATGAAGGTGTTTTCTGCCATGGCTCTCCCCCTCTGGAACATTGTGCCCCTTGTAGTGAGGTCTGCACTTCTAGAAGGACCTTCTAACCTGACTCTGTCAAATGGCCTGAAGTCCCGATAGGGGTGTTCCATGTTGAGAGGTGGTTGATGGTGTATGTCTGCCTCCATCTCTTTGTATATCACCACATTCCTTAACTATCTTTGTTCATTTCAATGTTAAGATACATCATTTTAATGTTTTATATTGTAATTTTTACTTCTTGTGAGTCGAGATGGGTGTCATATACAGTACAGTGCAAAAGTCTTAGGCCACCATTAGATTTGTTTTTAGCAATAGTATAATGACTATATATAATTATGTTTCAGTCTCTTTATTAGAACATAACCAAAAGAAAAAAAGAAAAACAGCTTTCATAGATTACACATTTAGTGTGACCTCCCCCTACACTTGAGCAGCAGCAGGCACCTGGCTCTCGTAAACCTAAATGGAATGGAAGCCTAAGTACTATCATTGCTAACATCTGTATGTGTCCTACTATTTCATGCCAACATATATTAAGGGTTCCATTCCATTTTACAGGAGTCAGGTGCCTGCTGTTGCTCAAGTGTAAGGAGAGCTCACACTAAATGTGTAGCCTATGAAAGCTGTTTTTTCTGCTTTTTCCTGTTTTTGAATTCTGCATACAAATGCCCTGTATTTTCTGGTTATGTTCTAATAAAGAGACTGAAACATAATTATTATGTTAAACTATTGCTAAAAGAACAAACCTTTATTGTGAGCCACTGAGAGTCATTTCTGAGTTCGGCAGCATATAAATTTAATAAATAAATAAATCTAGTGGTGTCCTAAGACCTTTGCATAGTACTATACATTAAATAAGTACCAAGTTCTATTCTCCATGAATGCTACATGAGAATAGCAGAACTAGTAGAATGAAAAGTTCTGTCCTTGTGATGGGTTGCCGTCAGATAGCTGTGGAGCTAGAATGGAATAGGCCATTTGGCAGCATTTCTTCCCCATCAAAGTAATAAAACCGGTGAAGTTCCCTGTTTATAGAAGCAGCCAAAAACATGTAGTATACCTTATGATGACAGATCCAGCAATGCACAGCTGGCAGAACCTAACTTTCTTTCCCAGTTTAGCTTGATTTTTATGCATTTTTTCTGTTCAAAAATCAGTCTAGTGATCTTTCAACAGAATACTAAACTTATATTTGTATATTGCTCATTATGGAAAGCATCAGATATTGTGTCCAGGTGTCCAGTGTCTTCTGCAACCTAAACCAAAATGGCAACCAAGGGCCTTGATCAAGTAGCACGGTGCCTGCAGCCATCTCAAGTGATCAGTAGGAACTGGTTAGATTTCCTTGGCAAAAACTTGAGCTATGCAATAATCCACTATAATTTATATAACATTTTTAACCTAATTTCCCTTTTTTATTTCTCATTTTAAATAAAAGAATTACTCATTTAAAAAAAGACTAAAACTTGATTCAATTCTCTTAATCTTATAGAAGTTTCATATAAAGGTAAAGGTTTCCTCTGCCAGTTGTGGCTGACTCTGGAGGGTGGTGCTCATCTCTGTTTCCTAACCAAAGAGCCAGCGTTTGTCCAAAGACACTTCCGTGGTCATGTGGCCGACATGACTTAAACTCTGTTGCCTTCCCATCAAAGGTGGTACCAATTTATCTCCTTGCATTTTTACATGCTTTTGAACTGCGAGGTTGGCAGGAGCTATAGGAGGGGGGAAAAAAGTATCACACTTCACGAAGAATTTTACAAGGATAAAAGAATATTTAAAAGCAAAATAAGATACACTAATACATCAAAAGTCATTTGACAATATTTGAAACTCAGTATGGTCTAAAGCAGAACACCTTGACTGTGGCCGGACAGCACTCACATGTTAGTAAATGGAATTTAAAATAAACAGAGCCTGAAATATAACAGACAAAAACATTAGCTCATAAAGATACCTTGCTAAACTTTTAGACAGCTGCTATTAAATAATTAATTACTTGATGACTGATATATTAAGATGGGGTCTTTAATTATCAAGATCCTCTATGTGTTTTATCTTAAGGTCTCTAATTATCCTCTTTTATTTATGCACAGAGCAGGAAAACACTTAATCTTATTTTACAGTAGCTGTGAGAAAACACTGTTATCTCAGAAAGCAAACCATCTTGTTTGGTGATTGACGGAACGATGCAGCACCTAATTGGTGAAAATATCCGCTTCATTAAATAACAGCGTTCATCATCATGACAAAAATTCTTCACCTGTCACACACAATACCAGACTCAGGCTTCCAACTTTCAGTGTGGGGTGTATTTGCATGTCAGGTCTGCTACCTTGAATAACAGCAAGAACTTTAAATCTCATCCAGACAAGGAGGACTCAGCCCCTGTTATGGAAAAAAAAATCCGAAGAAGAATTAAAATGATTCATTTCTTCCTAGATAACAAAGAAATGTTCATATTATTGTGTTTTACTTCACTTTGTATTTGCCAAATATGGGGGAGGGGTGTCAACATGAGAAACAGAGACAGCACAGTATTCCAGTACAAGCCCCTTTACTTTTGTACACATGTGGTTATGGCACACATGTACAAAAGAAGTCAGGCTTGCATTGTGATGCTGGATCTTGTCTTTACCCTGACTTGTGAATGCCCAGAATGATTTACATTCAATAATTAAAAAAAACAAAACAGTAACAAGTTTAATAAATAAAAAAATCCCTGAAGACTTTTTTAAACAGGTGGCATAATAACATCTCACGTGACTGGCTACTTCTTCGCTTTTAGGGAAGTCGATCCTCACAGAGGATGATGTCACCTCACTGCCTGTGGCTGCTACGCAATTAAGACAAAGGAAGCCTATTCATAATGAGGGCAGTGATTATTTAGAGTTCATTGTCATTCCTTTGCATTGTGTTTGTTCTTAGTGACTTTATCCTAGATATAGATTTGATTAAGCAAATCTAATCTTTATCCTTGAGATAAAGTACGGGATGCTAGGGAAGAGAATTTGTTTTTGTTTAAATGGACAATCAGCTGATCATTGTGGAGTAACTTTTAAATGAACACCAGGATAATAACTGAATGCTAAAATGGGATTATGAGGAAGCACCTCAGTGAGTGGCAGGCAGTCACAGTTACTGCTAAAAGCACTTTCCATACAGTTGGTGGGGAAAGTGCTTTTAATAGTAGAAATTCTTGAGAGAGGACATGTTTCTTTGCAGATAATTGAAAGAATGAGATAACAGGTTCTTTTTTCTTTTTATGCATACTTTTTATTGAGAATGTGATTATAATAGCAAATTCTAATACAAACTAACTCAAAGAGAAAGAATATAAAGTTGCAAGGAAAATGAAAAAAGAGGAAAAATAAGAATATAACAAATATATTAAAAATGAATTCCAGCCTTCATTACAAGTATAAATTTAGTGACTCTTCACTTTCTGTAAAATTTCAATCAAGTATTTCTTCATCTCATATATCATCCCTAATCTATAAACAAATACATAAAGGCATCATCTTTGCAGTCCTGGTGTCAGCAGAAAGTCCATAAGTAACAAGGTATCTTGTTTTAATCTTGATCAAATAAACAACTTTATATTCCTTCCTTTTATTTCTAACAGTCTTAATTTTTAGTTTATTGAAATATTGTTATAGAATTAGAATTCTCTCCATTTCTTTTTTGCCCCATTATACAGTACTTTACAAGGTTTTAACAAGCCTCTTTTGTAAATCTGATAGGAAAAAAAATTCCAGGTCACTCCCTAAGTTTATTATTTGGATTTGCCTATTGAATTTTAAAATATCAGGAGATTTATTTCGTAGATCCAGTGAAACATCATTTGTTATTTTCTTGGCATGTCAGCTGTAAATTTACTTTCAATACCATCTTTATCTTGTCAGATAAAATTTGTTCCACAGTTATTACTTCTTTTAATAACATCTTTTGGACATAGTCTATCCATAGAAGCAGACATCATTGCTAATACTATTGATATCATGGCTACTAATTTCTGATTCCATTCTTCAAAATTCTCTTTCAGTATTAACATTGTTATAAGGTTTTGTACTTTATAGGCTTGTGTTTTTTCCTCTTCCCTCTAGTATCCAGTTTTTAAATCTTGAAATTACTTCTCTTTTATGTCTTCCAAAAAATCCAAAACAGAGTTGAAGATAAAATAACTTGAAGACTTTTCATACTTGTCATTCCAAACATCTCTAATTGCTTTAAAATGGTTAATAGGCAATTTCTGAAAGTGATTAGAACATGAGGTTTGTAAATGTATCCTTTAAAAGGCTCCACCATGGATGCAAACATCCATCTCCCTGTACTCAATCCCATGAAAAACTACTGTCCTGCAGTTTCCTCATGAGGAGCAGTCATCCAGGACATATGTGGGTAATCTCTCATTATCTGGAGGGGTTCTTTGATCTTTGCCACTGTAATCAGCTCTATTTTCATAGAGCAGCTATATTCAGTTTACCATACCACCCCTGGAAGTCATAACAGGTACTTTAAAACAAACAAACAAACTAATAACTTGTACTTTCCTCAGCTGATACTCTAGATCACCATGGAAAGGAGCACTGTGATTTGTGTGATATTAGGAATACATAGAGAATATATGAACCCTGTGCAGACTGCACCCTTTTTGCCATGTGGAGGTCATTTCATTGAAGAAATAGAATATTCTGCACCTAGGGCTGATGTGTGACCAGTCAGTTCAGTGTGATTGTCTAGTTCAGTGAGAGTAGCTCAGATGCTCTCTTACCAGTCACATGGACTCCTCCATTCTTAAATTCAGAAGTGAGGGCATATTGTGGCACTACTTCAAAGGCTTGCTTGAGAACTTTCAATCACAAAAGAGTGCACAAAATCATGGATTTAAAAAAATATTTTTCATTTCCCCTTTCAAATTTATACATGAATCCCATATATAGATGTGACTCTCTGGTTGAACAACTGAATGAGAGCAAACACTTTTAATCTCAGGATAAGAAAATGTAGCTATTTTAATCCATTTTGAAAATTCCCAATGGTCTTGGATGAAAATCTGAAATGAATTCATGAATTTCCTAAGTTCTTATCACCATTCCCAGTTAAGATCCTTTCAGCTAGAGACCTTCCACATGAGATTTCTGCACCTATTTGGATCCAGCTCCAAACTTGTGTGATTACATGAAGTATTTGTTTCAAGAGCTGAGTCAGTTTCATCTGTCTCTGTTCTTGAAAATGAAGCAAAGCTGATACTTTTTTGGCAACATGGTGGTTCTTCTGACTGTATGAGTGGTCTGTTTATCCAGTCCCAGGACCTCTTGCTTCACCCTCCCTCAATTCCTGGCTTTCAGGCATTCTAGTAGAAATTTCAAGAAATGGGGGTGGCTTGACTGCTTTGCAATTCTCCTTCATAATAACTTCTTGGATTTTTATTTGGATTCCACAAGTGCCTATGGCATTTGTGTGGGGAGGGAATACAACATTTGCTTTATTTCATTTTTTAATAATTATAGGGATGAACTGGAGTTCCTTGTGGATGGAATAAATTGCAGAGTTGGAAAGTCATGGATCACCTTTAGGGTGCTTTTGAGGAGTAGAATTGGTGATAGTGTTGAAGTATCCCTCAGTTGGTTAAATAAATCCCTATTCATATATAGTCCTCCTCATCTATTCAGACAGACACTTTTCCATTTCTGTTAGGATTCTATCAGATAAAACAGTCTGTGTTTCTATAGAACGGTAAAATATACTTTCTCCCCAGTTTCTTCCATTCACAAATCGCATATTCTCCTGCCTCTTTAAACCTTTTCACACTGTTTCATGTGTATTAGAAAGTGATGTTAGGTATGACTCCTGTATCTCACTTTCCCTGCAGCAGAACTGAACTTGTTAAAATTATAGCTGAATAGTAGCCTCCTAAATATTTATAAAGAGACATGAGTGCAAATTTCTTTCAAGGATAAACCATATTATACAATGAAAGCATAAAAATATTTTAGGCTGTTGCCAAAGCCAAGCTTCCACTTCAGATAGAGGTTGCTTTGACAAGCCAAAAGAGAGGTGAATTCTTCACTACAGGCCTTCTGGCAAACAAAGGTGTGACAAATATGTAAAGAACACCAAAAATGATATATTTGCTGAATATATTTTGTCTTAATTTATTGAGGCAAAGTCTAGCAATTAAAATATCTAAAAGAAAGCTGATATAATACAGCTGAGAATTGTAGATCAATCTTGTCATATAACTTCTATTTTCCATTGTGTAAATATTTTGATATATTTATCTGCAATCCCCTTGTCTTCTCAATGTGGTAGAAATACATTGTATAAGATTTCAGTTTGCTGCAATAACATGAAGGGATAAACTAGCTTAATAGTAATACCAACACTCTGGAGATTCTTGTATACTAAACAAGTTTTTATGCCAAGCACTTATTTCTAAACTGAATGTGTATATTTCATTTAAAACACACTTTTAATACCACTGTGTCATGGAGTGCCTTGAGGCAAAGTGCAATTTCCTTGCAGTCATAGTGGGCATTATTAATCTACATAACACCATTTATGTTGTACACTCTTTATTTCCTCATTTAAAGTTAAAGTATATATAGTATACTATTCCATATTTTTATGGATCCTCTTTATATAGTGGACTACTCCCACCCCAGCTCAGTGATGGCAGAGCAAAACATTTGATTTGGACTAATTTCTGACACTTTTTATTACACGCATAAAAAAGCAATAGTCGAATTTTTCTCCGGCTGTAGATCAGAAACATTAGCAAGTTGTTGAGACTTAGAATTAAAATGTCTGACCATCCTCAGCCTCCTTTTAAAGGCAGGTGTTACTGGGAATATATCCTTCAAGATAGGAGATACTAAGATGAGAAAAATATAACCCAGCCACTGAGGTTAACCAATGTAGCCCTAGTGCCGGTCCCAAGCCTAGATAAATGGGAAGGGTTGTGGATAAATGGGGAAAGGCATCCAGCATAAAATCTATGTCAACTTAATATGCAAATAAATAAACAGATTTCCATACCGGATCATTTGAGGCCTGGGTTACCAATGATTGTCAGCAGTACTATTAACCAACAGGTAATGCTGGAAAGTGTGCTTCTGTCGGACAAAGGAGAAGGAGAGAGGATAGGCATGTCTGGAGAAAGCAGGAGAATATAAAGGGTAGAAGTATGGAGGTGAGAGTAAGAATCTTAAATTTTGGCACTATGACAGGTAAAGGAAGAGATCTGGCTAATATGATGGAGTGGAGAAAGGTAGATATACTGTGTGTCCAAGAGACTAAGTGAAAGGGCAGTAAGCCGAGGAATGTTGGAGGTGGATTCAAGCTGTTCTACCATGGCATGGATAGAAAGAAAAATGACATAGGAAAAATCTTAAAGGAAGTGTTTAGCAAGAATGTATTTGAAATGAAGAGAATGACTGATAGAATCATCAGTGTGAAACTGGAAATTGAAGAGTAGTGATAAATGTCATCAGTGCATATGCACCACAAGTTGTGTGTGAGATTGATGAGAAAAAAGAATTTTGGAGTAAGTTGGACAAAGTGGTGGCATACATACCCAGAGAAGAGGGAATAGTGATTGGAGCAGATTTCAATGGACATGTTGGTGAAGGGAACACTGGTGATAAGGAAATGATGGGTAGGTATGGTATCAGGAATGGGTAGGTATGGTATCAGGGAGAGATTCAGTGGTGGATTTCAGAAAAAGAATGGAAATGGCAGTGGAAAACATATTTTAAGAAGAAAGATGAGCACAGGATGACTTATAAAAGTGGAGGAAGGTACACTTAGGTGGACTACATTCTATAGTATGGGAGATGCAGTCTGAAAGAGATCAGAGACTGTAAGGTGGTGGCAGGAGAGTGTGTGGTCAGTCAACATATAATGGTGATCTGCAAGATGATCTTAGAAGTGAAGGGAAGGAAGAGAGTGAGGACTGTACCAAAAATCAGATGGTGGGAACTGAAAGTGGAAGAGTTTTGTGCAAAATTTAGAAGAAGGTGAGTTAGATCCTGAGCATCAATAAGGAGATGTGGGATGACTGGGCAACAGTTGCCAAAGTGGTGATGTTCTTGGTATGACATCTGGAAAGAATAAGGGAGACAAAGAGACTTGGTGGTGGAATGAAGTTCAGGAAAGCATCAGAAGAACAAGACAAGTGAGGA
>JANHZU010007357.1:21836-32631 GCA_032468055.1 Acrochordus granulatus | reverse complement strand
TTTTATTTTATTTTAAGGGGTTTATTTTATTTTTATTTTTTAAATGTTTTTAATGTATTGTTTTAATATTGTTAGCCATCGAGAGTCCTCAGATTTTGGCGTCATACAAATCAAATAAATAAAATAAACTTTCCCAGGCAGTTTCCAACAAGCAAATTCAAGGGGAAGCCGTATTCACTTAATGAAGAAATAATTCACATAACATCTGCAGTTATTTGCTTAACAGCTGTGGCAAAAAAGGCTGTAATATCAGAGGTGCCTCACTGAACAACTGCCTTGCTATAGGAATTCTGGTCCCAATTGTGGTTGTAATGGAGAATTACCTGAAATACAAACAAAATGATAAAAATAAAAAGGACAAAGCAAGCAAACAAAATCATGTATTGGATTTTGAGGAATATTTTCTGAAACATAAAGTTGAGGCATAGATTCCTCTGCTTCACAATTACTTACCATCGCTAGTTTTGAGTCGGGCCCAACGCCACATTTTAGGCAAATTTGTCAGTTTTTGAATCCGTATAGAAAAGCCCAGAAAATGAATGCTCAGAGAATTTTTGATGGAATCTAGGACTCATCAACTCATGTGAATGTACATTAAGATGAATGCTTTTGTTGCTTTATTATAATCACACGTTTATGTCAGACTTTTTCACATTCATCCTAAGTACTGGGGAAGGTTCTCTCAAAGAAAGAGAGCTTGCATAAAAGCATTTTCCTCTGAAAAGATTGTGTGTGAAAAGTATACAATCCAGAAGAAGTAACAAGATACATATAGACACGAAGCAATGTCTGCAAAAGATAGGAAGGCGCATCTGTCCCGCCGTTTTTTTGCCAAATTTGCAAACTGTACCTTTGAACAAGACTATGGTCAGTAAATGGAAAAATCTGATCAAACCAAAATTGTGAGTTTATACCATGCCTAGATGTAATAAGACCATTTCAGGAGAAAGGAACCTGTCTCCAAGTCCAGACAGTGGCAGTGATTTGATAAGTGCTGATATGCCATATGCAAATCCATACTGGCCAACTGATTTCCTCTGGGGGGGAGCCTTTGTCTTTTGGTTCACAATAACATTGATGAAATATTGTTTCCAAATGACACAGTTGCTAATGAGTGATTTAATCTTCTGACTGTTTTTAGTGGAACTTAAATTAAGGCTGCAAAGATGTAATTTAAAGTCTTTCTTTCTTTAATTGGAACCTTGTACATCACCACAACATCTGAACTTTATCTCTGAAGTTTGGGTGAGTGGCTGTCCATCCTCTGCAGTCATTGTGTTGTTATTGTCCACTGAAATGTCTTTTTAATGGGTTCCATTGTCTTTTAATCTGTCAGTATTACAGATGTTTTTCCTGCAAGTACAGAAGATCCCAAAACTAATTAAGTAACATTGCTAGGTCTTCTTTGTTCTATTTATTGCCATTATTGGAATCTATTATACCCGGATGGCCAGTTTGTTAACAGTCAACTACGCAAGTTATTTCAAAATATGATGGCAATCTTTTGGTGGCATGCCAAAAGTGTTAATGAAAGAAAGGAGAATGGGTCATGTAAGCAATGATTGTGGGTGAGAGGCAAAAATTATGTTATTAATATAAATATTGGTGATTGGCAAGTAGGATAAGAATTGACAACTTTGTCGATATTGGGTTTATATTTAATTGGGCTTTGAAGAAATAAGATAGAAAATGAGTAGCTGTTTCTGAATGTTGGTGTTGAAGATGACTCTTGAGAATACAATGGATACCCAAACAAACAAATCAACCCAGAATACTTACTTGAGACCAAATGATCAGGCTCAAATTATCATATTTTGGAACCTTATATGAAGACCTAACTCTCTTGAGATGTCTATAATGCTGGAAAAGGTGGATGAGAAGAAGAAGAGGATGATGAGGAATAAAGTGAATGGGCTCAATTAGAGATGTGATGGATGCATCATTGAAAGATCTAAAGGACTAGGTTGGGGCCAGATATGCATACTGTATATATGTGGTCACTAAAAGACAACACAGACTTGATGGCACATGATTAATCAAATCAGTCAATGAAAATACAACCCATGGCCCCATGACTGCATGCTGATCCCCACAGGCCTAGTGAACGTAATCTTTGGAGTGCTACCTCACTTAATTGTAATTTTTAATGTGACGGGAGAATGATTAAAGAAATGCATATTTAGCAATGGAAGCTCACTGTGAGAATCAGACCTATACCCAACTCATGAAGGCTACATGTTTGAGTTGCAAAAGCCCTACTTACTTTTTCCAGGATGTTAATCCTAGGGCAGGAGAATATTGGCAAAACTTTTTGGCATCACTAAATACTTTCAGGTTAGTTAGGTATGAAGCAGTAAATGGGGCTTGGCTATGCAACTGGTTAAATAGTGTGTGGACTTCTCAGGATATAAATGTAACCAACAAACTGGTATTACATACAGTAGTTGAGATGTGATAGATGAGTCACAAAAACCAATTTCATGTAATAGTTAAATGTTATTGAGCTAGAAACCAGGAAACTCAGTTCTAGACCTATCTTACACATTAAGTCAACTGGGTGACTTTGGCCAGTCAGTATCCTAGGAAGAAGACAATGACAAAACAGTTCCAAAAGTGTTGCTAAGAAAAATACATGGATTTGTTCACATCGTTACCAGGAGTCAAGAATGTGCCAAAGGCGCAAAATGAATAGTGTTGATATATAATGGCATATCACTTTTGTCAGTATTGGATAACTGCCCTAGTACAGCATATATCAGCATTTGAGAGCTGACGAGCAACAGAATTTGAAACATGTTAGATGATATTCAATGCAATTTAATATTTGCTGTATTTAATCTTATCCATGCATTCCTTTTCTAAAAGTGAGAATGGAAAACAGAGCAGTGGAGGTGAAAATGTATTGTCCATACAAGTAATGGAGATTTATTTCTCTGTGATATTATTTAAATTAGAAGAGTTTGCATGACAATTTCTCTTTCTCCCCATAATTCTTCAGCTTGGTTCATCTACTTCATATGACCTTCTAGCTGTAAGCTGTTGAGCATCCATATTCATTGAAATTAAATAAATATGTCTACCAGTCAAATAAATACAGGATACAATACAAGACAAATGGCATGTCTTCAGTTATATTTTGTAGTGACATAGCAATAATCAAATTTGCAACAAAGCTGTGCTTCTGCTTTCAGTTGGCAAGTGGGCAGTGAATGTTTATGTTCATCCTGCATGTTCATTTAAATCTGGAATGAGTGATGAAAGTAGTTACTCATTTGCAAATAAAGCTTGTAAATGAATTGGGGGAAGAGCAAAAAATGTACAGAGCTCAGAGTCTTCTGCCATTCCAAACACTGATTAAAGTGAATTGATAGCAACTATTCACTTTCTTCTTTCATCTAGGGTTGCTGTTAAAAAGCTCAGCCATTGAGCATTATGTCTCCCAGAATCCCTCATTTTCTCCAACAAAATATCATTTCCTGTCCAGTTCTTTGGAAATCATTTGAGTTACAGTTGCATAGGCTTAAGTGGTATCATGTTTATATTATATGGTACATATAATACTATATAATATAATCCTTATCTATTTGGAAACTAGATAAGGAAGTTACTCAGCATCTGATCCTATCTTGCCCAAGTATCCAGATTTGTCTCAGTGGAGACACAGTTTGATGTAGTAGTAATGTGTTGGAGTAAGAATGACAAGAGCAGGTTCTACTCCATCTTCAGCCACAGATCATTGAGTAACTTTGGGCTGGTTGGTCTCTCTTCCTCTCTCAGCCCAACCTACCTCATGGAGTTCTTCCTATGGGGGAAAATAGAAAGAGAGATTACTTTGTATACCACTTTGAGCTACTTAATGAAAGGTGGAACAGAAATCTTAAGAAATAAAAACTCTGTTTATCTGAACATTACTTCTCGGGCATTTACTTCTCTAACAATTATTCGTGCCTGATTCCCTGACCTTAAGCTATTGTTCTATACTTTGGATTGTATATTGACTGTCCTAAAATTGCAATATTGGTCTCTTGGTCCTGGCCTTGGTAATTTAGGTTTTGCAGTTCGCCTTCCTTTAATTACTCCTGTTGATTCAGGAGCATCTAGGTGACATCAGGAAAAATAGGAAGATTTAGAAAAGTGCCTTTAGCAATTTGGAATCCAGTCTAGAAATACTCAGCAGTTTTCCAGTCTGAGGAAAAAAAACTTGGAGCCAGGTTATTTAAAGAAGTGTCTTCTATACTGCTTCTATGAGGTGATGCAAAAATGACAATAGTGATATCTTACTTATGGACTGTGATGGTAAGGTTCTCATTCCACAATTTTCATGGCCAGATGAAAATATTTTATTTTCCCAGGGATTTTAGAAACCATTCTTAGCATGGCTCAAAACTCATTGTTTTATGAAGTTTGTTTTGTATTGGGTTTTATTTGGTATAACATATGTTTTGTGAGCATTAGTTCTCCTAAAGGGAAAAAACAACATGACAGCAGATCTGATGGTTATAAAAACAAAAGACAGATGGAAATAAGCCAGCCCATTCAAAAGAGGGGGCAGGGGAAAATGAAATATGGGGGTGTGCTGAACATGCCTCTATATTTGCATTTCTTATATATTTCTGGTTCACTGAATTGGCTCATTGTTCTGTATTTCTCAAGAACTTACCTAAGTGGCTCATTCCTGGCTGGGAGATGAAACATGATATTTTAAATCCAAGGATCAATTATTGGGTAGTTTATAAGGGGAAAAAAAATCTCCTAAACCCAATTCTTAAAAAGGGCTTAGGATATTCTAGATCTCTGAGGAGATACCCATCTAGAGAATAGATATAACTTCAGATTTGCGCTATCAGATCTGGGATGCAGACATCTGGATGACCATCAGATGGCAAGAGAGAGATCCTGCTACTATAGAGTTGTCATCTGGATTTTTGGAGACCAGACCTAATGGCTCAGGTTTTAATGTAGTGACCAGACCAGACAGACCAGACCAGATCAGACCTCAGATCTTTTTTCCAAACCAAAGAAGCAACAAAAATCCCAGCCCAACCTGTGGGTATGAATATTCCTGGGCAGCCTCCCAGGTGCAAAAGGGGTAGAGCTTAAATCAAGATGCTGCCATCTTTTATCTGGATATTGCAGTCCTCTAAGAGCTCCCACAGCTGAATTGCTATGGGGTCTCTGAAATATTCTGGATCTGTTTTTTTCTGCAGTTTAGGTGAGCTCAACTTAGATCCTGTTTACAGTGTCGCTTTGTCTCATCTTCACAAAAACCCTTCAGCATCTTCTGATGTGCAAAACTGTTCTTTAAATCTGTATTGTTTTAGCACTTCCACTTTGTGAGCCTGCGATGTGAGAAGTTTTTCTGGTGTGTGTCCTGTATCCTGCCATGTGAGAAATTCCTGCCACCTCTTTTGTTTCACACGGAATTGAAAAAGTCTCCTAAAGAGGAGATGAAATGTTGTCTGATTGTATCTAATGATAAACATCTAGTTGCCTTTTTTGAGAAAGTTTTGCATCTGTTGAATTTTGCATTTTTGAGAAAGCTTTGCATTTGTTGAATTAAGTATATTCTCATTAAGCCATGACCTGGCTTAATGAGAATGTACATGGAAACTCAACTCAGATGGTTGCACATAACCAAAACTTGATTTAAAACCAGTGGGTTTTGCTCATTCCAATTTGGAATTCACCACATGCCCTTTTTAACATATCATTCGAGGACAAAGGAACTCTAATCTCAAGATTTATTGAAATAATTACAGACCAGGTTTAAGAAATATCTTAGACTATAATATTGTTTGTTTGATTTTAGTTTAGAATATTATCTGAATCCAGCCAGATATGGAACATAAATGACTTAGGCTCATAATTTGCTTCTGGCCTGGACCCTGCTTGTCATACTGAGTGATTTACACTCCAGGAGATATTGTGTTATTAAAGAACACCATGTGTAGCTTTATTTCAACCCTTGTGGAGCATTTGAAATTTTCTCTCTGTTATGCACTTGCCAAATATCTTTTGCCAGACCCCAAATCTTGTGAATTAATTTGTGAAGAAGTCTCCTGGATGGGAGTTGAAATGTTTATCTGTAACATCTAAAAATAAAAGTCCAGTTGCCTTTTTAAATTTGGTGTGCAAGATTCTTTTGCAATTTTGCTAGAAGACATGACCTGGGTTAATGAAAATATACATAGAATTAATCTGTTAATGAAAATATACATGTGAATTAATCTCTCCAAGCTTTGATAGTTTGAAAAGAAATCAGCTGTGATTGATTATTTTCAAGATGAGGCATTTTAGGTGCCCAAATCCTTTGCACTTCAAGTCCTGATCACCCCTGGAAAGATCCCAATAAATCTTTTTGCACTCTTACTAAGAGTGTTCTTGGCATATATTGCAGCATCTGTGGTCTAATTTGATTTTTACCTTAAAAGTTTTTGGTAGAAGAAGGTGGAAAGTTTGTAGAATTAAATATAATTGCCAAGTCTGACGTTTGCAAATATTTGTGCTGTTCTGTGTAGTCCCTGGTGTTCTGTTGTCATTAGATTGCTGGCAATCTAATTTTGTCTCACTAAGGAAGGAAAGATTGCTACATAAATGAACATCCTTCCCTACATTCTTTGTGTCCTACTGGTTTAATCTAGAGGCAGATCACTGGATTTTATTGACAATCTGTAAATTTGTGGAACTTGTGGCCTGTATTGTGATTGACCTGCATTTTTTAATTAGCACCTAGAAGAGAAGCTGCTTAGACAAGCTAGCTCTTCCTATTTACTCTCCTAAGTTGTGAGATAGAAAACTTCTAACTCTAACCCTTAGTTATTTCCCTCTTTTGTCCTGGCAGGTGCCCAATGCCTGCAAGACACTTAATACTCATTAATATCTAGTTTTCTTTAGCTGATGCCTAAATTAAGCAAGGCTGGGGATGGAGCGGGAAACAGGTTGCAAGGCTAAAAAACCTGCCCAACAAAAGCAACCCCTTAGTGAATTGAATTCCAATTGCCACCTGGGCTCACCATGGCAATTGAGAAGGACCCCTGGTGCTGTAAATAATTAAAGGGAACAATTTAAATAAACACGATGCTGTTTTTTTTGGTTGTGGTAACTCTTTTAATACCCCCCTGTTTCAGTATCCATCCTGCCGATTATAAAGGTAGCCACAACATAAGAATTTCAGTAAACAAGGCCTTTGCTTGGAAGGCAATAGGCAAAGATTATTTTCTGAAGTATGTAACTAGAGCTTTGGAAATGCCTCAGCCAGCCTGGCCAACAGGCAGGGTCGATAGACATTGTAGTTGGAAATATCCACTTCCTTCTCCAATAGAGAAATAGAATAAAAATGTGTGCTAAAGAGTTTATACATACTAGTTTATGTAGGAGAAGGATCCTGTTCTTGTACATTTGTCACTGAATTAAAAGTTTTCATCAGCTTGAGGTTCCATGCCAGTGGCAAGATTGGTTTGATTTGAATTTCACCAATATTAGGGTAGGGCAGTTTGGTTTTGGATACTCTACAAAGTGGGCAAACTCATATTTACTTTGAAACAGCTTAGATGCAGGTGGAGGAAGATTGCCTTTTGTAGATGAAAGCTTTCCCATCATGACTCAGAGAGAAGACTAAGCTAATGGAGTCCTTGGTGCTTTCTGAGCATGGTTGCTTGCTTGCAGACATTTCATTACCAAATTAACTAACATCAACAGTGCTAGAGAGAGTGGGGCTTGCTCCCTGTTTAGATACAATAGTTTGCCCTGCCATTGTTGTGGCGGTGTGGTTTTCTCCTTGATAGAGTAAGACAACTTGAGTTGCTACTCTGGGTATGGAAGCCACTTGGATCAACAGTTTTATTGAAACTGTATCAGGTTGGGCATGGTGGCACGAATGGTTAAGACACTGGGCTTGTTGGCCAGAAGGTTGAGTTTGAGATCCATGTAGTGGGGTGCGCTCCCATTGTCTGCCCTCCAATGTGTTAGAGAGATGGTCACTTTAACTCCTGCCAACCTAGCAGTTGAAAGCATGTAAAAATGTAAATAGATAAATAGGTACCAACTTTGGTGGGAAATGTAACAGCATCTGTGTGCCTTGGCATATAGTCATGCCAGCCATGTGATCATGGAATCTCTTCCAACATTCTGGCTCTTGGATTAGGAAATGGAGATGAGCACCTCCCCTAGAGTCAGCCACGACTGGCAGGGGAAACCTTGACCTTGACCTTTAGTATCAGATCAGAGTCCTCTCCTTTCCCAGAGAAAAACAGATGAGCCTGTGAGGCATACAATAGACCATATGGCATACATTGATGCTATCTTCCAACATATCTTTGTCTCATCTTGGCCATTGTTCTCTAAAGTGGCCATCTCTCTAACACATTGGAGGGCTGGTCCAAACAGGAGCCAATGAAAAATATTGAGCATCAAGAATTTTCCTACCTGATACCTGTGTCAGAAGGACATCGAGTAATTTCTGACCATTTTATGAGTGCTCTCAATGTGGCTGAAATGGTCACAGAACTGTCTCTTCAACCATGGAGTTGGGGTGAAGGCTTTCTTGTGAAGGTAATTCGTTTGATTCAATGCTTGTTTTAATGCATGCGAGTGTCAGATTTTATTTTTCTTTCAATAGTGATCACACTAGTAGTGACAGCACTGCTGCCTCTGAGCTGAGTGCTAGATGACTAAATGCAGAATTACCCAGTTGGAGAGAATGCTTTGGAAGCAATGTACACTAGGAAATAGGCTGCTGCTCCCAAATAGAGTTCTGCTCCCCATAAATCAACGTGTGCGATTCACACTCAGTATCAAAAATAAAATTTGGATAAAAGTGTTTTCCTGAGAACATTAAAATGCAAAAACAAGCTTCGTAACAGTCTGAATTATATGGTGTTGTAATAAAACCATCTCTTGTTCTGAATATAGAAATAACTTTATCTCTTTTTTGATAAGTCTTCCTGTCTAATTCTGAATGCTTTTTGGATACTCTGAAATACCAGAATATCCATTATAAAAATCTATGATTTCTTGATTCCAGCTAGGATGAAAAATGGGATTAATTCATTTCAGTCAAGGCCTGTGGTTCCACTAGGTGGGGTTTGGAAGCCACCCAAAATGCCGCTTCCAAGAAGGTCGGTCCCAAAGATAACCTAGGGGTGATGGAACATCCATGCAGATAGCTATGCAAATGTAGTCAAGTGAGAAATACTTTGCACAGCTTGAAAACCTGATGTCTTGAAAATGTTTAGGACTCCAGTTCCCATCAGTTCTATCCTGCATGGTCAAAAGCAAAGAACTGTGGGATCTGTAATCTAAAAAGTACGTCTCTATCTAGTTCCTCTTTAGATTGTTTAGTAACAAATTGCCCTTTATTGGTTGTGAAGATCATGCTTCCATTTTCTCCACTGATGTCATATTTTTTAATCAATTCCTGGGACCAATCATTATACTGACATATCACAGTGGCATAGGCTGTAGGTTAATGTTCTCAGATATGGAGTTCAAATCTAACTTTTTTATTCTTCCTGTTTTTTTTAATAGTTTTAGATTATCTGTTCCTGCAAATTTTAGCAAAATGAAAGACTGAGCTTCAGCATCTGGAAGAACAGGAAGCAACTTTGGTATCTCTTGGTGCCGTACAGAAGTAACCGTCTTCTGCATTATATAGCAGAAGGCATTAAAGTAATGCCTGAAGGATTGGAATTAGACAACAGAAGTGCCAGAAAGATTTTTTTTTAAAAAAAATCTGTAAAAATATCTGCCATGCTTCCTTTCGGTATACCCTTAATTGGGCTAAAGAGGACTCCTGTTGGTCATCTTCAAGATATTAATAACAAACTCATATTTTGCACTCAGATTCAATTTCAGAAAATAAGCAAGTGGCATGTCCTTTACTTGTCTGCAACCTTGAAAAGCTGCAGTCGGTCAGAGAAGGTTGAAACAAACTAAACTAAATTACCCCCAAATTTATGATAATTAAGCTAGGCAAAGTTGCCTTTTAAAACTCTGCACCGAAGAAAGGGAATGGCTTTTCTGAATGTCTCTAAGAGAAGGAAAGTTTCTTCCATAAGTTTTCAAAAGTAGGATCCCCTCCTAGCAAGGACAGAAGCACCACTATTGTAAAAAGCTGCATGAAAGACGTTCCTTTTTAATGTCTGCCTTTGGTATTAACAAACACATGGGAGGTCAGAAGACAGCAAACAGAGAAAGACATGACAATGAAAGAAGATTAGGGTGATATTTTTGATGCCACATTATTCTTAAAAGTGATGGAGGATGTTAGTTGCTGGTAATGTTTTTCCATAATTTCTGTAGCCTCCCCTCCCTGTTCATATTTGTCACTCTGTGAAAACCTTGTGCAAGGAATTCTCTTTTGATATCTTCTATTGAGGTGTAATGAAAGGATGTGGAACTAGGAAGGCTGCACACCACTAAAGAGATAATTACTGTGCTGTGAAAAAGAAGAAATATGCATGCCTACTTGTCTGATACTATACACGCATGCATCAGTCCAGACGTGCCCTCTGTTCATGAGCGGGTCTCTAAGGTTCCCTTTTTCTTTGAAAGAAACAGCTCTAGCAAAGCACCTTCAGCAAATCAAAAATGAAGTGTAGAAGAAAAATGCATGATTATTGTTCAACACTGACCCACTTGCCACTGATGAAAAACTTCACACAGTCGGAAAGTTGAAGCATTGAGTTTCCATTCCCCAGTTTACAGTTTCATTGGGATGTATGGATTAGATGTCTAATCTGGAGAAATTTCCTCTCTCTCCCCTAAAAATCACTCACTTTAAATATTTGAGCAAAAT
>JANHZU010007356.1:12846-24947 GCA_032468055.1 Acrochordus granulatus | reverse complement strand
GAGAGGAGGGAGCCGCGGAGCAGCCCGGCCCGGAGCAGGCGCGGCTCCCCTGGAGACAGCGGGGAAAGGCCTGGATGCCCGGGGCCGCGGAAGGGATGGCGCGGAGCCGAGAGGGAGCGCGTGAAAGGCGGCAGTCCGGAGGGAGACGCGGGAAGGAGGCAGCGGCGGCAACCGGCGGAGGGGCCGGGCCGGGTCGGGAGTGCGGAGCGTCCTTCAGGCCAGACGGAAGGCTCCGAAGTCACCGGAAAATCCACTCGGGAGAAAAACCCTATAAATGCACAGAATGTGAAAAGAGCTTCAGTCAAAGGGGACACCTTTATACACATCAAAGAATCCATTCAGGAGAGAAACATAAATGCCTGGAGTGTGGAAAAAGTTTCAGTCAAAGGGGAAATCTTTATACACATCAAAGAATCCATTCAGGAGAGAAACCATATAAATGCCTGGAGTGTGGAAAAAGCTTTTCTCAGAGTGGACACCTCCATCAACATCAAAGAATTCACACTGGAGAAAAACCCTATAAATGCTTGGAGTGTGGAAAAACTTTTAATGTGAGGGGAAGCCTTAATACGCATCAAAGAATCCACACAGGAGAAAAACCCTATAAATGCCTGGAGTGTGGAAAGAGTTTCAGTCTGCAGGGAAGCCTTAATGTACATCTAAGAATCCATTCAGGGGAAAAACCCTATAAATGCCTGGAGTGTGGAAAGAGTTTCAGTCAGACAGGACATCTCAAGATACATCAAACAATTCATACAGGAGAAAAACCATACACGTGCATGGAATGTGGAAAGAGCTTTAGTCACAGGGGAATCTTTTATACACATCAAAGAGTCCATTCAGAGAAACCTTATAAATGCCTGGAGTGTGGAAAGAGTTTCTGTGAGAGGGGAAGTCTTTATAAGCATCAAAGAATCCACTCAGGAGTAAAACCCTATAAATGTCTGGAGTGTGGGAAGAGCTTCTTTCTGAGGGGAAGCCTTAATAGACATCAAAGAATCCACTCAGGAGTAAAACCCTATAAATGCCTGGAGTGTGGAAGGTGTTTTACTCTAGGTGGAATTCTGCATCAACATCATAGAATTCACACTGGAGAAAAACCGTACAAATGCCTGGAGTGTGGAAAGAGTTTCAGTCTGAAAGGAAACCTTTTTACACATCAAAGAATCCACTCAGGAGAAAAACCATATAAATGCCTGAAGTGTGGAAAGAGTTTCAGTCTCAGTGGTAACCTTTGTAGACATCAAAGAATCCATACAGGAGAAAAACCCTATAAATGCCTGGATTGTGGAGAATCCTTCAGAACAGACAGAAGTCTCAGATATCACCAAAGAATCCACACTGGAGAAGAACCGTATAAATGCCTGGAGTGTGGAAAGAGTTTCAGTCAGAGGGAAAACCATTATAGACATCAAAGAATTCACACTGGAGAAAAACCCTTTAAATGCCTGGAGTGTGGAGAATCCTTCAGCACAGATGGAAGTCTCAGATATCATCAAAGAATCCACACAGGAGAGAAACCATACAAGTGCATGGAATGTGGAAAAAGATTTAGTAATGGGGGAAACTTTTATACACACAAAATAATCCACACAGGAGAAAAACCATATAAATGCCTGGAATGTGGAAAGAGTTTCAGTGTAAGGGGAAGCCTTTATATACATCAAAGAATCCACTCTGGAGAGAAACCCTATAAATGTTTGGAGTGTGGAAGGAGCTTCAGCCTGATGGGAAACCTTTACAGACATCAAAGAATCCATTCTGGAGCAAAAGATATAAATCTGTGGCGTGTGGAAAGAGCTTCAGTTGCAGTGCGGGTCTCAGTAAACATTATAATCTTCATATGGGGAATAATATTTATAAATGTGTAAAAAAGCCCTTGGAAACAAATGGAAATCTGCAAAACAATCTAGGAATCCACATGGAAGAGAAACCTTATATATATTCATAAAGTGAGTAAAATGCTGACCATGGATGAAATGCAGAAACTCACAAACACTAGTTCCCTTTTTTAAAATAAGTTTTATTGATTTTCAATTACAATGAAAAACAAAATGCATAACAAAACTAAACATAAAAATCCTCAATCCCCCCAAAAAACCCAGATCATCTCTCATATATTATTTCCAACTTAGCTTTATATGGATATCCTTCAACAAGTCAACTCCCCAAAAATTCTGTTCCCCTTTGTCATTTTGAGGTAATTAATATACATACTTCAAAAAGTACACAAAAATAATATCTATGAATACCTTGTGAAAATACTGTATATATTATTAGATAGTATCTTTCATTGCTAATTATGTTTTCTGCAATTGATTTCAAATTAATGCACATCTCTTTTCCTATCAGTCTACATATATATACTTTATTACAAACTATATTATAAACTTCCATTCACTTTTCCCTAATACAGTTTTCTGTCAACTTATCCATATTATAATATGCACTTCTATAATTCATTAATCATAGAATACATTATTTTCTCATCAACTACAAACTATGTTTATACTCAATTATAGACATTTTTCACTCCTGATGCACATTCTTCTATTCATTAATCATGGTATACAATTTATTTCCTTTAAACTATAAGCTATTTATATCCTAAATTATATGCATTTAAACATAATTTATCCTTACACAATATTTCACGAATTATATAAATTACAGTACTCCAAATTTTTATCTTCTAATTCTTCCCCCAAGACTCCATTGTTATGTCTTTTCAGCTAAATCCCTGGAACAATTTCCAGATGTTCAAATATTTCCCCGTAGTCAATTTAAGTAGAAAATATTTTTGCAATATTTGGTCTTTGATAATTTTCCTTATGAATTGAATTCGTGGAATTCTAAGAGGGCAGTTCTTAAATACCAATAGGGAAGTAGTACAGTAGATTTATCTGCCCCAACCTCCAACTAGCTCTTCCCAGCCTAAAAGATTTGCCAAAAGGTTTGCTCTTGTGGCCCTTCATTGTTACTTTCACATTTCTCACTGCCAGATGACCTATTTCTTCAACTCCTGCATAAAAGATGTTCTTTTGTCTGAATAGATTCAATTTCAGATTCTCTTAGATATTTTTCCCTTGACTTCCATCTGCAAAAGTTCAACCTCACATTGATTCATCTCCTGATAAATTTTTGCCTCTAATTTTAATTCTGCTTTACAAATTATTAAGTATATTCTTCTTTCCAAACTGTCCATTTTCTCTTCCATATTTTTATAAATTTTCTGTATTTCATCCATAAACGGCCTCCTATCAAAGACAGTTGATGAACTAGTTCATTCCTGTTGTTGAGGCATTGTACTGCTGTATATATAGCAAATAACAAAACTATCAAGGAAAATAAAATCAAATTCACATGCTTCACAATACCTTCAATCTAGTGGATAACGGGTTAATGCAATAGCTCCATTCAGTCACATGACATTATCACCACCAATCCACAACACAGAAAGCAAAACTTGGTCAACAATCTCACAAGTTCTCCAAACAAGAAAGTAAAAAGATGTCTCCTTGCAGAAATAACGCAATTCTAAATTAAACAAAGTCTCAGCTTGCTGCCTCATATGTTGACATTGCCTTCACTAACCAGCAGAAGGGGGGAAAAACAGCTCCACAGCACCAGCTCTCAAAACAATCCCTTTTTATGCTCTTGAGTTGCTGTTCTTGCTTCCACGCTGGCTAGCCGTTCACATGCTAATTCCTTCTGTAAGTTTTGGAAGTGTTGTGATTGTTCAAAAGGAAACAAACTGTAATCCTTACAGAGTTAAAGTTCTTAGCTCAAAAAAATGCTTAAAAATATATATAAAAATTGCGCCAAGGCAGGAAAGCACTGCTGTTTTAGAGGCTCTGGCTGGACAAGATTTCCTCTCTGCTTTCTGACCCGTAGCTACCTGATTTTGGAAGATCCCAGTTCCTCCTCAAACAGCTACTACTGGCCATCCAAAAGCTTTTTGGGTCAATTCCCATGAACTCTTTTTTCCATCTGAAGAGTTTCACCAACCAGGTTCAGCTAGGCTAGTCTGTCAAGAGCCTTTTTGTTTCAGGCAAACATGCCGGAAATGGCTACAGCGCCATTCCTGTTGGATTCCAAAACCCCCCCCACTAGTTTCTGATACACAAACCCTGATTACATTCCATTAAGGCACAAGTGTGGATACCAAGCCTTCGTTTCTATCTCAAATAGTGTGTATCTGTTTGAGTCTATACTGTATCATCAGCCGAAACATCCAAGGTCATGCAAACCTCTGAACAGGATCACTTTACAATTTCTTTTATTGCTATGATTTGTGTTGTATTGTGAATCCAAAATGCCAGCTTCCTGGAATACTTCCTGGAAGTACTCTGGTGTCAAAGTTTTCCATCCTTAAGTCATTCTTTTCTGCAGTGTTGAATTGGTCAGGTGCTAAAGCTGAGAAGTATTTGCAATGTCATAGTTGACTTACAGAGAAAACATTTGAATATTGGGCTAATAATTGCCCAATATTCAAATTATTTATTTTGTGAGCTACAGTCTCTGTTTCCACAGCACTGCATAATACACTTATGTAGACCCAGAATCCTAGTTGTCTCTTTGTGGATGCTGGTGTTGTATTGTGGTTTATGTATCATCCACACTTTGCACAAACAGCGGCATCCAGAGGTGTCACAACAGGTAGTCAAAAAAGTGAAGATGCCGGCCATGGCAGTGTGATCAGAGCTCCCTGGGGCTTCACTAGCACAGCCATGGCTACCATCTTGTCTTTTTGACCATCTTCTGCAGACACCCAGTTCACCCCTTGGTTGCGATGGCCAACCGTACAGGAGCACTTTCAGGTCCCATCTCTTCCACAATGGCTGCATGTGTTATCCTTATGATAACTGATTGGCATTGTGCCAGCAATCGTAACGGACTGATTTGTGATGGAAAGTGTCAGCCTATTGTTCTCAAATGTACACATTGCACAGTTATATCCACACTAGCCTTGCTCATGTATATATTCAGGCTAATATTCCTGGTTCCAAACGGAAAATCAGATGTTATAATGATAGAGGTGCGGTGGTGCAGTGGATTAGTGCCACCAGTTATGTCGACCAGAAATGGCTGGCATGCTGGCAGGTTCGATTCGCAGCTCCGCATGACAGGGTGAGCGCCCGTCACTTAGCCTCAGCTTCTGCCCTCCAGGCAGTTCGAAAGCATGTAAAAACTGGCGAGGAGATAAACCAGGTACCACTTCGGTGGGAGCTGGCTGGCTTCGGTGGGAACAGGTGAGGCGAGCGGCAAAGAGTCGAGTGGTGAGTCGGAAGCAGCCCACCCTCCTGCCAGGGGCGGAGCAGGAACTGCAGAGATGCCCAGATGCAACATCTCTGGCCAGCGGGGGGGCGGGGTTAATTTACACAATTGTATAAATAACTCATCAATGTAAGCTGCCAAGTCTTCGGAAATTGGCGGCATAGAAATGTGTAAAATAAATATTTGCAAACATTTAGTGGAAAAACTACACTTTTTGCTTCAAAATACATCTTTGAGGGGGTAGATTATGATTTGTGGGTAAGGAAGGCCATATTCAGCCTCTGGAATTTTCTGCTGAAATGCATCTGGGGTGGTCAGGAGAGATCCGAAGAATTATGGCACTTCCACAATAGTGCCTGCTTCTGGCATGGCACAAGGATGATTGCAATTTACAATGTTTTTACCAAAAACTAGCTTTTACTTCCACTTTTCAGCAACAACACCCCATAGCAAACAATTGGTTAATTTAATGACCACAATTAAAAGGGTCCTAATATTTCTATGTCAAATATATAACAGGTTTTAATATTAGAAAAACTGGTCGTTTCTCCCCACACTATACATATTTACTGCTTCCCATTATCAGAAACCGAAGAGGCCTTTGGACTTTTTTGCTATTGTTGCAGGAAATTGAATGTAGCATCTTCTGCACACAGTCAAATATATGACATGGCAGAAAAAGGAATGCATATTTTTGTCATATTGGTTTGAAACGGTACCCAAGCAGATTGTTACACAGGCCTTTTTGATTTTGCAGGGTGGGCAAAAATGCATCCAAAGAATGGATTCTGTTTTACCTCTAAGCTGCACCCACTGCCAAGCTTGACTTTCATTTTGTCATTAAAATCAGATTGTCCCAGATGAGTGAGAAAATAATTTCCAAAGAACTGCTCACCAAATGTTTATTAAATAACTTCTGACTGTGAATTATATGAATTAATTTGGCAGGTCTTTCATTTTTCAAGGGGAAGGGAAAGTATCATGTACTGTAATTAATATTCTTTGCTTCCTTTTCCCACAAGAGGCACATTTCAAAAACAATAAATTTGCAAATACATTCAAGTATGTGGGCACAGAACACTTCCGCAGCATGAAGCAAAGATAGCGCGAAGTGTGGGGCCATTTGCACCAGCAGCTACGTCCCCTCGCAAGCCTCCCCCACTGCCTGTGGATTCTGAGGAGAAAGCCTTTCTGGTTGTGGCTATGACCAGAAGAGGCATTTGGGACCCTTTTAAACCTCTTGGAGTCCGGACAGATTGTCCACCACCAGATGTTTTTGTAGGATGCAATCAAAGATAGTTTTACCAAGGAGACTAGGTCTGGATATTCTTACCCAGCAATGTCCCCATCTCAATCCTTCAGTTATGCCAGCTGGCCGTTCACTGGGAATGTTCACCGGGCAGGATAGAGAAAGGAAAGCACAGCCAGCGCTGCACGTGGTTGCCAGGCTTTCTGAGCCACAGTAGTGGAATTCCCATAGCCACGAGTGATGGGCTCCTTCTTCATCAAAACACCCTTTGAGCAGCCTTTGCTGAAGAAACAGATAGACAAGGTCTTCTGCAGGCCTTTCTCCTTCCTATTTTGGGAGGCTCTATCAACAATTGGGAGAAAAGGCTTCCCTGAAGCCTGGTGAACTGAATTCCCTGAGTTGCACACAATGATAATCCTACAGCATAGGGTGGGTTCCCACTGAGACCTTTGGGTCCTACACATTGTCTAAAGGGGCCTTCCTTGGTCTGGCCAGGTCTAGGACCATGGAGTTAGCATGGACCCTCTTCTCAACAAGTATCTTTTCTGTGGTATTGTCCTGCAGTTCAGGATAGAGTTCTAGGTGGTAGGCAAGGAGGTGAGACTAAAAAGAAGATTGAAACATCTGGAGACCTTTGCATCTCTTGAGAAGTTTTCCAATTCTGAGATATTAAAAATGCAATGAATCAGGAATTGGATAGCACTTTTTCCAACAAATTTTATGAAAAGGCAAATACTTTCAGGAGCTGCAGCATGCAATCTTCTGATATTTTTGGGTTGTGGGATGGGTACCTGCTATATACATTGCAACATCTGCTCAACTCCTGTATAGCCAACACCGGGCATCACAGGGCCTCCCCTGCCCCTCTAAGTCACCCACAAATTCATATCTATGAGACCACTTAACCAGAAGAAGAGTGCTGGGATTGTGCTCATTGATCACATCCAATCTTACTGTAACTGTCCCATCAATCTATAGAGCTGAAAAAAAAACCCCACAAAGTTAAGTGGAGCAATTTATGTGTGCTGAATCGTGTGCCTCGTGAAGGCCTCCCAGGAGTGGTACACCAACTGGCCTGCATATGTAAAGCCTGGCCTGCAATAGTTTTCTGCAAAGTGGTTGCCCAGAAAGCCTGTCTTGAATTCTCCCACCTTATGAGCCCCCTTCCCCAAAGGCCTCAATTCTTGAGCCTGGTGTTCATAGCTGATGTTCAAGAGGAGTAGATGCCTTGCCAGCTTTGTGCAGTAAATGCAGAGGTACTTCTGAATGGCCACCGTTTCTGCTCCCAGTCTTGCCATTTCCATTTTCTCCAGGGTGAAAGTCCAGAAAAGCCTGGAACATGTTGAGCACCATGGCTCAGATCTTCAACTGTGGGCATCCATCATCTCTTCACTGGCCTCTCCATTTTCTAAACTGAAGCTGTGTCTTTGCTGCTAATCTGGAGCTTACTCTTGATCTTTCTCACTTGAAGCCAGGTCTACTCTCTATCCATGAGATTGTGCTGGACACATTGGATGAGGCTAAAGAAGTCCTCATGGGACATTATGGGGGCATGGGGAATGGAATAGAGTGGGATAGACCACTGGTCGTCAAGGTTGGAGGATGGCAGAGCAGCAAAAGAAATGGCCACATGAATGACTAAGGGAGGTCAACTACATCAAGGAAGGTGTCTTCTGATGGTTGCAGGGCTGTTGGGAGAGTTCGGTGGGAGGCAGTAAGAACGCTGCACACTGCACTGAGTATCTTGGGAGAAAATGCCTGAGGTAGCAGGATGGGTATAATCTAGGGAACAACCAGTGTTAGATCTGCTAATGCTGAACAGTGAGAGGTGGGCAGTGGGACTGATACGCTCCAAGATAATTCCCCACAGTGTGAAAAAGACTGTCACCTCCTGCTTGGCTCTCCAAGTGCAGGGCATCATGCCCAGCTTGTGCTTAGTCTTGGTGATTCTTGACTGGCATCGCTGCCCATTACATTCCATCAAAAGCGGAACGAGGAGGTGCCCAATGCTACACAAAATTTAGCCACAACTTCTCATGAACTGGAGCAGACTGCCCTGAACAGTGACTTCCACTGTTAAGAAACAGGGAGGAAAAGATGGCAGCTGCCAGGAAGTCCCTTTTGATTAATCTTTTTAGAAACTAGGAGGTTTCTTGATTAATGTTTCTAGTAATTGGGATATTCTTGGAGTAGCAATATGGACTGGCTGAAACCAGTCAAGAACAACTAACTGAAAGTTTTAGAATACAAGCTGAATTCTTGTATTCTGAAATTCATAATGTTAAAACTGTACCATATTAATATTTAGATGAGCATATGTGTTGTCAACATACTACATATAACAGCACACAGGTGTGCAATGTAATCGATGTGTCAATTGAGTAGCACCAAAGGATAACTCATTCCATTCCAAAACCAGTATGTTTGAACTGTCTATGAAGCAATTCCCTACCCTCTTAGCTCGCTCCTTCTCTTCAGCTGAGTAATCAGCGAGGTGCGCTCTTTACATATAGGCATGAATAGTTTTGTTACCCATCTCTCTGACTTGGAGTATCATTGGGCAACAGCACATCGGGTTCAAAGAACTGCCAGCTTTTCTGGCAAACAGTTTTTGCAAGACCAATTAACAAACCGCCCAGTTTGAGCCTGGGATGGAAGAAGGAAATGGACAGATTTTATGCAGGCACCCCTAGCATGCTTTGATTGGCATCAGCCAGCCTTCCTGATGACCATTTATGCATTTATATCTGGAATATAAATCTCTCTTCCCCCACTGGTCACCTCCAGTATAAATCATCATTATCAGTGTCCCATGTCAATTGGAAGAGCCAAGTTTTAAGGTCCTTCCAAAGGGCCAAGAGGGTGAGGGCAGATTTCATATCCAGTAGCAGATATAAAAAGAACACATTTATCTGAGTTTCTAGTGTTTTCTGTCCATTGAGTCAAGAAAAAAAAAGATCGTGCAACACCACCACAGGTTTTCTTGATTTCTTTTTCATTGACACTGGCTCCAAGCCTTTGGTAGCCTTTTCAGTGTTGTGACAAAATTATTGCAAATAATCCACAATGCAGTGGTTTCAGATAAATCAAGGAATGTGGAAATCTCAAAAATATTCCCAAATCCATACTGGAGAAAAAAAACATCAATGCATATATTACGGATAGAGATTCTGTTGAAGGAGAAAATGTTATGAAAATCAAATAATTCAAAACCATATAAATACTTCTGGGACAGGAAGCACTTCAGATGGGTCAAAGTTCTGTTTTGGATCAAATAATTAAACACCCAGGAAACTCAGTTCTTGAAGTTCTGCTTTTGTTAACCCTCTCTAGAAATAGCAAAGACACACATTTGCTTAATGAAGGGCGTATCTTTTTCAAAGCATGTTGGCTGAATTTATACATAATGATAAGCAAATTAAAGAAGAATATCATGCACTTATTTAAACAATGATGTGGTTCAGTAAGGGTGCTGAAGACTTGCAAGGCTGGATGCATTAATCGCAGGCAGACTGCACTCTTCCATCTCAGATGCTTCTCGATATACACATCGTGCAAAGATCTTAAATATTGAAGCTTCCTGGGTTGTTTCTTGAGCACTTAAGGCTACCAGGATGTCAGATGTGGTGAAGTATTTTGGACTGTATTATGAGAGGATAAGTTTCTCTTCATAGAAACTGATCTTCTGGCTGATCATGCTTTGCTTCAGTTTATTTGGATTTGTAAGCCATAAAGTCCAAGTCCAATGATAAGAGGAGACAACTTGCATTATTACTTGGAAGGTTTTGGAACCAATAGAGAATGGGAACACGGATTCAAGTTCTGTGTAAAAGGAATGTCAGGAGAATGCCTTCCCACTTAGCTGGTGAAGGCCATCAGAAAGTTGGACTGAAGGAGAGTAAGTTGGAAGTAGAAGCAACCAGGCACACCATTTTGGGTGCAGAAGTCGTCTTTCTTCATCCTGTTTTTGCACCGTTGTCTTCCTGACTCATTTTCCCAGTGAGCAAGTGGCATAAAAACTGCTCACCCTGACAAATGATTCCTTTGTGTTACAGGGACTTGATATTAAATCCTACCTTGCCTTTGCAAGAAAACCCAGAAGGGACTTCGTGGTGGATAGAAAAAGGAGCAGCTCCCAGAGAGAGAAGATGGAGCAGAGGCAGGAAGGATGTAGAGAAGAGATGGCAGAGCTGGGAAGGAGTAAAAAGAGGGATTAGTCTAGAATCAATCTATCAATCCAACCTATCAATGGAGAGAATGCAGTGAATGAGTCAACACCTGACAAAGAAGAAACAGTGCAGTTTTGGGTGCAGCTGTGGGACAACCCAAAGAAATACAAGAACATTATTCAAGCTGACAACATCAAGTACACTGAAGTCAAGAAGAGGGTCAGAAGTGAAGGTCTTAAAGTCCAAACTCAGTGGAGGAAATACCATAAAGGCAATTAACACCTGGGCAATTCCTGTCATTAGATACATAGCTGGAACAGTGGATTGGACTCAAGCTAAGAGTAAGTAAATTGAAGAAAGAGACAGAGGGGCTAGAATAAACACATACAATGCTAGAATTGAGAAAACAGCAACAGACAGTAAATGCTGCATCTGCAAAGAAGGTGAAGAAGCAGTGGAGCAACTAGTTAGCTGCTGCAAGAAGATTGCTCAGAGAGACTACAAACAATGGCATGATAAAGTAGCAACAATGGTGCACTGGAAGAAATACCATTTGCCTGCAAGCAAGAACTGGTGAGATCATAACATAAGGAAAGTAATAGAAAATTAAGAAGCTAAATTGCTCTAGGACTTCAGAATTCAAACTGACAGGCACCTGCCACATAACACTCCAGATTTAACAATTCAAAAAGAAAAAAAAATCTGGATAGTGGACATGGCAGTACCTGGAGACAGCAGAATAGATGAGAAAGAGCTGGAGAAAATCACAAAATACAAAGACCTGTGAATACAAGTAGAATGACTGTGACAAAAGAAAGCAAAGCTGGTACCAATAGTAACAGGGGCCTTGGATGCAATCCCAAAACAACTGGAGCAACACTTGAACACCATTGGCAATAACAAAGTCATCATCAGTCAATTGCAAAGGTAGTGTTATTTGGAAAAGCTGACATCCTACAATGGTACCTGTAATATCATCAAAGAATGTTGTGGTTCAGTCCCTCACTCATGTCCGACTCTTTGTAACCCTGTGAATTGCAGCATGTCAGGCCTCCCTGTCCTGCACTATCTCTTGGAGTCTGCTGAAATCCATACCCATCACACTTATGATGCTATCTAACTATCTCATCCTCTACCATCCCCTTTTCCTTTTGCCTTCAATCCCAGGTCCTGTGGATATGACTGCAGGTGAAAGGGAAGTACGATGCTATAAAGAGCAGCATTGCATAGGTACTTGGAACATAAGATCCATGAATCAAGGTAAAATGGATGTAGTCAAACGTGAGATGGAGAGATTGAATGTCGACATCTTGGGAAGCAGTGAACTATAATGGACAGGAATGGGAGAATTTAATTCAGATGACCACTACATCTACTACTGTGGACAAGAATCCCTGAGAAGAAAT